>NDGN011552195.1:2502-20306 GCA_002564285.1 Tympanoctomys barrerae | reverse complement strand
GAATTATATAATTTTAGATATTCTGAAAGTCTAGTATCTTATCGATAAAGTAAATCAATGGCAAAGCACTGTTCCCCTTTTTAGTTGCCTACAAATTGCCAAAATAAATGACTGAAAAGGAAAATATGACCATTCATCTGCTCAATACAATGTGTTAAGCAATTCATGGCTTAATTTATCCAGTTGCTTTTGCTTAGTTGGAAGGATTTAAATATGCGTGCTTATTATTCTAGACCCCAGGTGTCTGTAAATAGTATTTAAAGCTGCTTTGTGTTATCATGGATGTAAAAGAATATAATCGAATTTGTTAAAAATGGTCAGAAAATATGCACTAAAGTGCTTTAAGTTTTAAAAATTGTTTCTTTTTCCAGTCCCAACGGAGATATTACTTAAAAATAGTATTATTAAACAATCAAAATATCAGAAACAATATTTTAAGTACATTATTTAAAGCAGGGGTAGCTGCAGCTATAAAAGACAGAAATAAAATTGTCACACTTTTTATTCTATTTAGTAGTCTGTAAACACTTGTTTCTTCCTGTCATGATCTAGAAGAAAAGTGAAAAGAGAAATCCTTAAACCCTAGCATGCTAAAATAAAATAGTACACTGGGAATGAAACAAAAGCCAGCTCATCAGGCCTTATAGATACAGACAGATAAAATCCTAAAGGATTCGTCTTTTAATTATTCAGGATGTCTACATTTCTGCAGCCCATAATATTATTTTTCACCAATGGGACAGAAATGGCATTTCTTCTTTGAGTGGTGGATGCTAGAAAAGCAACAGGCGTTTCCCTCTGAACTCTAACAACTAGAAATCTGCTACCGGTACTACCTGGAAACAGCCAACAGAGAGGGTGGCAGCGATGTTTCTCAACCATTTTTCCAGCACTTTCAGCAAAGAGGGAGGAAAAAAGAGCGAAAGTGGAGCCCTTTGTAAGAAAAGGATTTCGCTAAGCTCTCCTTGCCCCTCGCCCTCTCCCCTGGCTGTTAATAATCAAGTTCTGCAGGAACGATTAGGTTTCTGGAGTAAAGCAAAGCAATAGAACTCGGCCCACTGTGCTTCCACCGCAAGGTTCACGATAGGCGAGACAATCCATCAGCCCTCTCGCTCGCGAGCAGTACTCGCGTCCCCTCGCAGCTCGGCGCGTGCTCTATTAGCGAGCCAGGACTGCGAGCTCAGCCTGTTGCTCTGGCCACACGCTGTGCAAGACACGCAGGGGGAGGGCACGGCGGACCCGAGCGCTTGGCGCAGCCTGAGCTCTCCGGGAGGGCGCCCGGCTCGGGCTGCGGGAGCTGCGGGCTCTGCGCCCCGCGAGGGGGCGGCTGCGGACCCCCGGGCTGGCAGAGGCCGCGTGGCCGCCGGCAGATGGTGCCCTGCCTCAGAGCGGGCAGGGAAACCCGGAGAAAGTGGCGCTCAGACTCCGCCCCAGCCAATCCGCCGGCGCAACCGTCACGGTCCTTCCCAAAATAGTGCGGTGCACGCTTCCTCCGGAACACCGCAGTAGCCCGGAGGCGTGTGTGTGTGTGTGTGTGTGTGTGTGTAAAATACAAACCAGGGGCCAACCGAGTGTGTGCGCCGGCGTGGGACCCCCGGCCAGAGGCGAGGTGACCGCCAAGGAAACACAGAGGACACGGAGACCGGTCCATTTCGCATCTGCGTAAGCCGGGCCGCCGGGCCTGAAGGGAGGCCACTCACCATATTCACTTCGGAGACCATGTCTATGCTAGCCACATCGATCCGCATCCCGACGTCCACGGGGGGCCCTGCCGGGGAGGTGGGACACAGTAAGATATATTCTTGGGTGGTAGTGGCTGGGGGTGGGGGTTGGCTGCGCCCAGCCCTTACTACATCCACAACAGGCTCCCTCCTCCCTCGACCCCCCTCAGGGACAGCCACGGAAAACAGGTGTGGGCACACGCGTGATGCAGTGACTATGCAGAGGGTGTGTCCAGCCGGGAGGTCAACTTAGCCTAGGGTTTCGTGCACCTGAGCCTATGAGTGCTGCGTGTGTGTGTATGTGCGTGTGTGTGTGTGTGCGTGCGTGTGTGTTCCAGGGCGTAGTGCACATTCGTGAAAAATGACAGGTTGTTTTTGCATTTATCTTTGTCAGGAAAGGTAACTAGGCATGGGTTACAGGTTGAAAAAAGATGAAGCATTACCTCCAAAGTCCGGCCTCAAGCGAATGTCATATCCTTTGAGCAATCTGTCCACTGTCTCTTTCACGTATGACATGTTGCTGGGTTCATTGGCGCTGAAGGGAAGAAGTAGGGACTGTTTTCAAAATGAGCACAAACGGCAAGCAGACATAAAGAGACGCAGGCACACCTACCCCCAAACACCAAGATACATGATCCCGCAGGCATGTAAAAAGAAAAACACCAAGAATAAAAAGACAGAGAGAGAGAGAGAGAGAGAGATTCAACAACGGAAGCTCACCTGTGTGCACAACAGACCATGGCAATCATCACAGGGAAAGAGAGAAGCCCCAAACTCTCTCGATTTTGTGCTGTCCACATTACTAACTCTGATTAAAGAATTGTCTTTTCTGCGAAGATTCAAGGAATGCAACTTAGTCAGCGGCTGGGCAGTAATTCCCGACTGGACCTGCGCATGCGCAGAGGGTGCTCACTACCAAAAGACACCTTGTGCCTTGCAAACAATATTCCTAGTGGAACAGGCAACAGATTTCAGTCCCTTTAAAGTTCCTCTGTGGGGTGCTCCGCGTTCTCTGGGTAGTCAGGGGCAACCTGCTGTCTTATGGCCAGAGGATTCTATGTGTTTCTCAATACGGAGTTTTCCTGTGCACTGGGGAATGCTACTTCTTTCCTTTCTCTCTGGGTCTTATTTTTCCTCTGCTCTCAGTGATTTGAGGCTGCCTGTGACTTGCATCTTTCCTTGACAGTCACAGAGGTCCTAGAACCTCTGGAATCTGGAGCCGGCTCACTGTCGCCAGTGAAAGAGGAGTTTGGAGGGGAGCGCTGAGCAGAGAATGGAAAGGGAAAGCCCTAAAGATGTAGAAAGGAGACTGAGGCAATGCAGGAGCCAGGAACCCAGTCCCCTTCGGGAGGCCAGTCGGGACACCTGATTTAGGTAACGTTTTCAGAGACAGAGACGGGGGTGAAGGTGACCAACTTTTTAACTCTCTCTTCTCCTCTCCCTATCCCCTCTCCTTTTTACATCCCTCCCAGAAGGGGTGGGGAGGGAGCAGCTCTGGGCTTTTATGGCCATCCGCTGCAAATCCCTTTTCTTCTCATTTCTAGGAAGGAAAGCCTCTTTCTTCCATTGTCAGTATCATTGCTTGTGTTAGTGACCCCGCAACAATACTCTGAAAACTCGGGAGGGTCCAACCTCTGTTAGACCATAGATGGGGGTTGGTGGTCTTTCAATCTAGTGATAGACATAAGTTGACAAGTGTCGCTGAAAACAAATTAGGTGGTGGGATTCTCAGGGCTAGGAGTTTATTCGTTTGTTAAGTAGCCTTTATAAATTTTTACTATGTTCTAAGCATTCTGAAAGTTAAAACTGACTTAAAGAGAGGGCTCCTGACCTAGAGCAATTCAAAGCCATTGAAGAGATATACATAAAGACAAGTAAATTCAGTGTATTTCTAGATGCTTTATGTAGTAACAGGAAGGTTGTGAATTTTACAGGGAGAAGCAGAGATAGTTTCAGAGGAGAAAAAACTGAAGAAGGGAAAAGTTTTTGCCAGAGCAGGAAGAGATGTTACTCCAGAGAAAGGGGTGGGGGTGGGAGGTATATACCAAACTCTAGCCATCCTAGCACATAGTTACACATAGGTTCCTGGAAACAGAAATGACAGGTCAGGTTATAAAAAGAGGGAAAAGGGGCAGGATTCAAGATGGTTGGAGGGAGGTTGAAGCCATAATATAAGGACAGTTACATATTCTGTATGTAGGCTTCTATCATACCCAGAGGATTTTAGTCTTAGTTAAAATTCACCTAGGGATGAGCCAAGGCAGATTTAGGTTTTAGACCAAACATTCTGGTAGAATGATTATGACAAGAAAAAAATTTTTAAAAAGGAAAAAAAGAAAAATCAACACTTATTAATTGTTTTCTGGCAATTCCTGTGCAAAATTGGTAGGCAGTGTCATTTAAAACTTAACAACAACCCAAACATGAGGTATGTTACTGTGACTAAATTAGGACAATGAAACTAGTTGTTTAATATCCAACAACTAGCAACATTAGAATCTGGATTTCAATCTAGAATTTAGGGATGTAACATTTTACTTGCTGAGCTGTGAAGCACAAAGTCTCAAGGTTAGGAACCATACAGAGAAAACAAGAAAACTAGGGGCTATTACAATACTCCTGGGGAAAGAAACTAAAGTTAGAGAGTATTTAGCATAAGAGAAGTGAACAGAAACTCAATGCTTTAGAAGTATGCTACAGCCATCAAATAGTGAGAATAGTTAGGAGTTGGGTGTGTATAGAAGGTATCTAAGGAATTGTACACATTTTTTACACATGTATTGGGTATATTGTTATACAAAAACATTAATTTTATTTTCTATTTGATCTTCACAACAACCTTAAACAGTGCCACCAATTCTTCTGGGGATAAATACTAAGGCTTAATTAGGTTCCCTAGTTTCTTTGAGAGATATCAACTGTCTTTTTAATTTAAATGGATCTGCTTTTAACCCTTAAAAAAGAGATTTATTTTATGTTTCACATCCTTGTTGACACATGCAACCTATGCTGCACAACTCTGCAGAAGTTACACTGTAGAATATTTTTTGGTTTGGGGGGTATTGGGGGTCAAACTTGACCTCATGCTTCCCATGCAGATGCTGCGCCACTGCTGAGCTATGTCCCCAACCTCACACTGTAGCTGCTTTGTTCCTTCATTTATTCTTCAAATCCTTATGAGTCACTTACTGCGTTCCAGATACCACTAAGAACTAGTGATATAAATAGTTAATACAACAACATACATGGTTCCTTTTCAACTGGAATTTGTCATTTAATACATCTACTGAGGCTGCAAATTGTCAGCTTTGTGAGCTAAACTCAGTTCCTAAGAGAAGCATTTGTTTTGGTATTCAGCATTTGTTCATCCAAGTTGCAAGACTTTTTCTGGTGTATTTTGTTGATTGTAATACCCCAAATTGTTTTTAAATATCAACCAGCATTTCTATTAACAGTGTCTACTAAAGAGCTAAGATTTTATTCTGGAATTAAGAAGTCAGTCTGTGCTTTTTATACCTCAGTCTTATTAGTAGGCATGTTCCAGCCAGATCAATTCAACGAATTTTGTCTTGAACGTATGCCTTCTGATATCATGAAGAGTTACAAGAAGTTGTAAGGCATTATTATTATATTTGTGATTGATGTGCCATTGATGGCTTATATGAGAGCACTTTTGGAGAAATGTTTTCCTAGACCTCAGTACTCTGAAAATTGTATTTCAATAGTTTGTCTCTTAATGACAGAGAAATCCTAAAATCTACCAATTTGCTTTGGCCGCTGGAGACTTTATAGTCATATATACAACTCAGCTTTGATCATTATCCAAGTATTAGTGACCTGCATTTCAATATATAACATTTCTCCTTGATGGCTTAGAATTCTAAATTTAATTTCCCTTTTTCACACCTTACTAATTTAAAAACAGATATGTTGCACTGAATATATAATGCTTGTAAGTTGTCTTGGATCTAAGAGTGGAATAAATAAATTTAAAGCAATTTAAATTAAGTAAATAATTGAAAATTTAAAAAATCATCACATCCAGATTCATTTTGGCATTATTTTTTAGTGTCATGAAAAAGTTAACACTTTCTTCCCTGGTGAAATTACTTATTTCTCCTCTGAACCAATCCTCTCAAATTAAGCTGTTTTCCTTTTTCTAGCTCAACCCAGCTTCTACTTTTGTGAGTAAAGGTGAACCTGAAGACTCCTGATACTCCTTATCCTTGTCTTCTTCTTATGGCTCGAAGAGGGAAAAGGGGCAGATCTAAAAATTAACATTTCTCTAGGATGAAAGTATTGTAAGGAAATATAAAACAAAACTTCAGACATCTTTTGTTATTCTATACACAGCAATTACTAATAAGGAAACATAATAAAACATTATAATACTTTCAAAACTCTTTAAGGAGCCAGAAAATACTGAAAGATACAAAATACTTTCGTAAAAAATATAGATAACATTATTGAAAGACAGTAAATAAGACCTAGATAAGTGGAAAAAGTACCACATATGTGGCTTAGAAGAGTTGACATTGTAAAGATACTGTATATTCAGTATGAGATACAGTCTGAATTAAAATTATACATCTTAAGAGAAATTGAGAAACATCATCATTATTATTATTATTATTATTATTATTGTTTGAGACAGGATCTCTGTATGTAGCACAGGCTGGCCTTGAAGTCACTATGTAGCCCAGAGTGGTCTCCAATTCACTGTGCTCCTCTGTCTTAGCCTCCCACGTGTGCCACCAAACCCAGATGAGAATACATTTTAAAACACAGAATTTAAGAATGAAGAGTAAAAACTAGCCAAGAAAACTGGGATGAGGAAATTAAAAAAGGCTGATAGGGGCTATTTGCCCTTAGGACATTGAGACTTTTCATCACAGAAATTATAATAAGTCTGTGTTTTATTTGGGATTCATAAAATGATAGAGAAAAAGAGTACAAGCAAATAAGCAGATAAATATTCCTCTATTTTAGGAAAAGTGGGGAAAGATGAGTTCATAATAAATTCTGCAAGACAGTTTATAACCTGGAAGGGAAAAAATAGACATTTTTACCTCAGTACAAGATCAAAATGTGAGATGGGTGCAAAATGCCAAAACCAAATCTTTAGAATTGTACAAAAACTGTATTGGTGAACCACTGTGGATATTCAGGTTTAATTGTATTTTCAGCACTTTTCCATGAATAACTCGACTTTGGTTGCAGATTGTGTAGTCAGTCTCTAAATAGCTCACTGTTACTGGAGTGGGACATCGCCTTCAAATTTTGACATAAGGCATGAGTTAAAGATGAACTACGAAAGAAATGACATGAAAATAACTACATTAAAACAAAATCTTCTTTAAACGGGAAGAACGTACTTAATATAATGACAAGTCAATCTACACAAAGAAAGAATATGTTTTCAGCAAAGATAACTTACAAAGGACTTGTACCAAGCAAGAACATACACAGCAAAAAGAAAGAAAAAAAAGTCAAAAATCTTCCTACAGTGATAAAAAGATGAAGAAGTATTCTAAAAGACAGCACTGAAATTTAATGATGCACCAACCTATCTGATGCAAGTACTGACTAGGAAATCTAGCCAATATACATTTACTATATACATTTACTGTGCATAGGAATTTAAATCTACTGTGAAACACTTGGAATATATCAAGTTAAAGATGCATTTCCCCTCTGAGACAAAATTTCTCCACAATGAATGTATCTTAGTGATGCCCTCATGGAATCTAACAATTTTTATTGAAATATTTTTTAATAATGTAAATTGACAACAGCTTAAATCTTTATCAACTGGGAATCAATCTATCAATCAATCATGATATAATCACACAATAAAATGTAAGTCAAAATATAGAAACATTAGCATGCTTTTACACTAAAACACTAAAGAAAACCAGACTAAATCAAAGCAAAACTGGTGAGGTATGGAATTATACAATGAGCCTGGAAACATTATATAAAGGTAAAAGTATTTAAGTGAAAAAATCATATATCTATGTGCTAAAAATAACAAAGAATAATGATGAAAATGCTAGATTTTAGGATGCAAGGGAATGTATAATTTTTTATAGTATCCTACACTTAGTTCTAGATAGTGGAAATCACTGATGAAAACTTAAAAACTAATAAGAAAATGACAAAATGGAAAGTTTTCTTTTCAATTTGTAATTTAAAATATTCATCCAAATTGATGACAAATAAATATACCTAATAAGCCTGCAAAAACTATGACAAAAACTATGACAATTTCTCACAAATGAAGGAAATGATCAATAATTATACTTAAAAATTTAAACTTTGGTAGAAAACAAATGAATCTCTTTTAAAATGAGGCAACTTTCTTTAGTTTGCTATTGTAAAAAAGGTAATGTAAGGCTGTAGCCATTGGCCAGAGGTATGTATGAGATGGATGTGTAAGGATAAGGGGTCTTTTGGAGCCACAAACCTCCCAGAATACATGATTAATGTTTTTTTTTTGTTTTTGTTTTTGAAGGGTCTACAGCCCTGGAAGCTGGGATGGGGATCAAACCCCCAGCCCCTGCACCTGCTTGCAGGTGCTTTAATCCATTGAGCTATTTGGCCGACCCCATGAATAAATATTAAAAGATAACCTACCAGGACACAAATCCAAGTAGGACTGAAACCCATTGCTGCAAGGAACGTAAGCTCTAGCCCTTGTCATCCCCATATTCTGATCAATTGCTTAGCTTGGCCCTAAATTCAGTCTTGTAGCAGACCACCCTTCCCCTCCTCCCTACTTGAATTCCTGTGCAGGTGTCCTTCCTTTTCCTTTATTCTTGCATCCTGTTCCTATCAAGGAAAAGCCATGAAAGCCTTAGATTGGCCCTGTTTTTGCCTGAGCCTGTCTCATGTTGCGGGGTCTTGGGTAGAAAGCAGTCCCTTAGGCCCATTTGGAGGGGCAATTGAACATGGACTCGGAGCAACCTGTCTTCACACTGTGAAACCATTGTGAGCTGCAAGAACCAAACGTGGAGGCTATGGGAACATGCAATTTCATACATGTTCAGAGCAGTAGGAATGGCTGCAAGATAGCTTTAAGATAACATGTAATCTAATAGCCATATAATATGCTATTATCTGGTTGTATTGATGGAGTTTGCATTATGTTCAACTGACCATGATTTCTAGTTTATCCTGATGTAGTGTGTTTTTATCACAAATACTTATTGTTAGTAAAGTATGAATTTTTGTAAGATAACCACACAATTATTAACTTTTATTTATGAATTTAGGGCAGGGTCTACAGGATGTATGGGGTCTCACTATGTAGGTCGAACTCATAGTGATCCTCCTGGTTTCAGCCTCCCAAGCGCTGGGATTACAGGCGTGCTCCACCATGTCCAGTCTCAATGGCAGCCTCAGTGTGCCCCGGGGCTGGCACAGCACCCCCGGGATCAAACCCTGTCCTCTGTTCTGCTGAAGCAGGTGCCTTAGTCGGCTGAGCTGTCCAGCTGGCCCTTATTAACTTTTAGTATATTACACATTATTTGCTGTGTTCACATTCTTTATATTATATATAAAATATGATAATAAGTTGTTTAAAATTTTTTGTGCATTATGTTATATTAAATTGTCTAATTATCTGAAAGAGTATTTTTAATCCAGGTTAATGGGATGGTATTGTCTCATTCTGTGTATGAATTTATTCTCTATAGATTTATTATAATCTTAGGGGAATATGACTCTGCATCATTATATTAATAATCATCTATTTAACATTTTAATGATAGTATGAAATGTATTGTTATATTTTATCTTCAGCTTTTTAAAAACTTTTAATTTATTTTTGACTGATAAGTACATAACATAAAAATTGTATGCAATAATGGAATGCTATGTTATATTTCAATAAACGTATATATTCCATAATGTTTAAATCAGGTCAAGCAAGTATTTGTCTTCAAACATTTATCATTCCTATACTGTAAGAAATTTCAAAATGCTTTCTTTGGGGTCATGGAAATAAACAATACAACATTTTTTGTAGTCACATTACTCTGCAATAACATGCCAGAACTGTCTTTCTTGTCTAACTATGAATCAGTACCTATTGACAAACCCCTCCTATCCCTTTCCACCTCTCCCTTGCCAGGCCCTAGGTAACTACCATTCTACTCTTCATGTTTACATCATCAACTATTTTACATTTCACACGGATGAGCGCAAACACTGTTTTTCTTTCTGTGCTTTGCATATTTCACTAAATAGAATGGCCTCTAGTTCTATGTGTTGCAAATGGCAGTATTTCATTCTTTTAGCCAAATAGTATTCCACATTTTCCCAATCCAATTTTCAATTAAATTTTTCAGTTTATATCCATTTCTTGGCTATTGTGAATCATGCTAAAATAAATGTTGTAACTGTAAATATCATTTGACACACTGGTTTTTCTTTCCTTTGGCTATATACTCTGTAGTGGTACTATTAGATAATATAGTAGTGCTAATCTTAATTTTTTTGAGAACTCTCTATACTGTTTTACATGAAGGTGGTACTAATTTACATTCCCATCGATTAAGGGCAGCTGTCCATCTCTCCACATACTCCACCAGAACTTATTATCCTTAGTCTTTTCACCAGTAGTCATTCTTACAAGAATGAGGTGATATCTCCTTGTGGTTTTGATTTCAGTTTCCCCAATTATTATTTTGACTATTTTTCATGTATATTGGCCCTTTATATGTCTTATTTTGGGAAATAACTATTGAGATCTCTTGCTCAGTTTTAATCAGGCCATTCCCCTCTTTATTGAAGTTTTAGCGTTCCTTATATAATCCATACATCAACCTCTTGCCAGGTATATAGTTCACAAATATTTTTCGTATATTTGAAGTCATCTCTTTACTCTGGGTTTTTCTTCCTGTGCAGAACTTTTTACTTTGATGCAGTTATATTTGTCTGTTTTTTCTGTAACTTTTTCTATGTTTTGGGGGTACAACACATTATAGCTTTTCCTGTTCTGGTAATTTCATAATACTAGGTCTTATGTTTAAGGCTTTATTAAAATTTAGAGTCAATTTAGGT
This sequence comes from Tympanoctomys barrerae, assembly GCA_002564285.1. Taxonomy (NCBI): domain Eukaryota; kingdom Metazoa; phylum Chordata; class Mammalia; order Rodentia; family Octodontidae; genus Tympanoctomys; species Tympanoctomys barrerae. The sequence continues at coordinate 9,519 of NDGN011552195.1, read as the reverse complement.
AACTGATGAGATATAAGCATCTCGATTGATTCTTCTGCATGTAGGATCCAATTTTCTCTGCAGTATTCATTAAAAAGGATGTACATTCTTAATTCCTTTGGAAAATCAGCTAGATATGTGTGAATTTACATCTAGGATCTCTATTCTATTGAACTATACAATTATTTTATGCCTATATCATGCTATTTTTACTACTGTAGGTTCGTAGTATGTGTTTAAGTCTGGATGTTCTGCCTTGTCCTTTTTGTTCAATATGTTTTTAGTTATTCAGAAGTTTTCTTGGTTTCATATAAGTTTTAGAAGCATTTTTTCTAGTTCTGTAAATAATGTCATTGATATTTTGATAGAGATTATATTTACTCTATGAATTGTTTTAGGTAATATGCACATTTTAACAATTGATTCTTCTGACTAATAAACAAGATCTGTAGACATTTTTCCTCTTCAATTCCTTTCATCAATATTTTGTAACTTTAATGTTGGAAATCTTTCACCTTTTTGGTTAAAGTATTCCTAAATAATTTATTTTACCTAGCTATTATAAATTAGATTAAGTTTTTGATTTATATTTCAGGTAATTTACTATTGATATAACACAACATCACTGAATTTCATATATTAATATTTGTATACTCAAACTTGTTGAATTCACTAATTCTAGTAATTGTTTGACCCAGTGTGGGATTTTTAGTATGTGACACCATGTCACCTGCAAATACTAACCATTTGACTTCTTTTTCAATGTGGGCTCACTTTATTTCTTTCTATTGCTTCATTTCTCTGGCTAAGATTTCCAGAGCTATATTCGATAAAAGTGGGCATTTCTGTTTTATTCTAGATCTGAGCGAAAGCTTTCTCATTTTTCTGATTTGGCATTGTAGTTGTTAGCTTATTGTGGTCTTTATTACATTGAGATACCTGCGTAAGTTGCTCAGTTTTTTTTTTCTTTTTTTAATAATGAATGAGGGCTGGGGAGATAGTTCAGTGGAATAAGTGCCTGCTTGGCAAGCACAGAGTCCTGTGTTCAATCCCCAGTACCACCAAAAAAAAACCCAAACAAAACAAAACAAAAAAACCAAACAAACAAAGAAAAAAAAAAGACCTCAAAATCATGAATAACTGTTGAATTTTATCAACTGACTCTTCTGCATCCAATGAAATGACAATTTTTGTCTTTCAGTCTCTGGATACGTTGCTTTTGGTTTTTTGATTTGTATATATTGGTCCATCATTGCATCCTTGTAATTAAGCCCACTTAATCATGGTAAAAAATGTTTTTATCATGCTATTGGATTCAATTTCCTAGTATTTTGGTGAGGATTTTTGCATCTTTGTTCATTAGGAATATTGCTTGTGTCTTCTTTATTCCTGAGCTTTTATCTAGCTTTGGTATTGGGGTAAAGCTGGCCGCATAGAATGTGTTTAGAAGAATTGTTTTGTCATACATTTTTAAGGGAAGGGATGATTTAAGGATTCTTGGTATAAGCTTTTAAGGTACTAGATTCCACAAATGAAGTAACTTTTATTAGGTAAGAGGAAAAGTTATTAGGTAAGAAAAGTTATTAGGTAAGAGGAAGGTAATAATAGAGTGGGAGTTGTAAGGGAGGGTTATATGGAAGATGGATATAAACTATGCCATAAAAAAATTAAATGGGCAGGCGAGAAAGCTCAGTGGACTAAAGCAAGCAAGCACAGGGACTGGGGTTTGATTTGCAGCACCACATGCCATGCTGGCCCCATTTCAGGGCACTATGAGCCAGCCACCAATATCAGGTGTCATGGTACATGCTTATAATCCCAGAGCTGGGGATGCTGAAAACAGGAGGATCACTATGAGTCTGAGCTGTGTAGTGAGACCCTGTACCAAGTACATAACAAAAAAACAAAATTAAATTTAAGAAATGAACTATAACATACACATTAAAAACCAATATTTTGTAAAATTGATAGGCAGCTATAGTAAGAAGTAAAATATCAGTAATAAATAAATAAGAAGTAAAAAATCAGCACTGAATCCATTTAGCCCTGGATATTTTATTGCTAATTCAATCTTTTATTGTATCCCGTAAGTTTGAGTGTGTTTTATTGGGTCCCCATATTAATTTGATTCTAAATTTATTCCATTTAAATATTCCTCTTGGTTTCTTCCTTGATTATTTCAAAAATAAACTACTTAGTTTTCATGTATTTGTATAAATATGACATTTTCATATTATTTATGAAATATATTATATATTATTTATATCCAGAGGAATTGTACCACCACCAGAAAAGATATTGAATATGCTTTCAATTTAGAAAATTCATTGAGTTGATTTATGTCCTATCATGTGATTTTTCCTGAAGAAGTAACATGAGGTGAGGATGAATGTGTATACTCAGTAGCTATTGGATGTGACGCCTACAGATATCTCCTCAATCCATTTGTTCTGGTTCATAACTAAACTCTGTTGTTTTTTTCTGTTGATTTTTATCAGGATGATCCATTCATTGTTGAAAGTAAAGTGTTAATGTTCCCAAATATCATTGAACTTGAGTTTATTTATCTCTCAACTTAGGTCTATTACATATTTGCCTTATGTATTTGGGTACTCCAAGATTAAGTGCCCATATACTTATAATTGCTATTTCCTCTTGCTGAATTGTACTCTATCAATATATATTGAGATTATTTGTTTCTTCTTACTGATTTAAATTTAAAGCCTATTTTATCTAATGTAAATATATCTACCCCTCCCCTTTTTTATGTTGAACAAGAAACTGACTCCAGGGCCCTCACACCAAGCTATATCCCTAGTTCTGTTTTTTATTTTTATTTTTAATTGATTTTTTAAAAATTGTTTTGATATAAGGACTATAAATTGCCAAGGTTTCCTTTGTGATCTTCCACTTCAGCCTCCCAGAATACTGGGATTAGAAGTGTGCACCACCACACCTGGCAATCCCTCCTCTCCTTTGAATTTAGGTTCCATGTAATTACTTCTTACATCCTTCCCTTCAGTCTGTGTGTATCCTTAGAAGTGAGATGAGTTTTTTTGTAAACAAGATATTGTTGAGCCTTGTTTAGTTTTTTTCATCCAACCAGTCACTCTGTCTTTTAACTAGAGATTCTAATCTATTTATGTTGAAGGCTAATATTGAAACAGTCATTACAGATATTATTTTCTAGTTTGGGTTGGTAGTTTCTTTCCCTCCTTTGTCCCTTCTTTCATTTCTTTCCTCTTTACCTTTTTCCCTTTCTTCTTTACTTTCTTCCTTCTTCTTCTCTGACATATTAGTTTATGGTAAAGTGAATTACACTAATAGAATGTTTTTATTTTTTGCTTATTATTTTTGGTTGTCTATCATTGACACTTGTTTTATGGTTCCTATAATGCATACAACAATGCCTTTCAGCTATACCACACTGTGGCGAAATGATAACAATTTAGCGTGCTCTTGAAGGTAATAATAGGACCTTGTAAAAGGCAACAATAATGCCTTTCAGATTTTTATTTACTCTTTCAGTTTCTTACACTAGTGAGACAATACAGTGTTTACACAACTGGATCTGATTCACTTCACTTATAAGTATGGTCTCTAGTTGCATCTATTTCCTTAAAAAGCCTCACATTTATCTTTTTATAGCTATCTAATGTGTAAAAACACCATATGCTTTTTATCCATTCTGCAGTTGATGGGTAATAACTCATTTGTGCTGTATTGGTTCTTACATTTTGAATGTTTTATCTTTCTGCATTAACTTTTCATCACTGGGAACAAGTTCCCCAACTGGACCCCACCTCCTCAAAACATATTTAGCTATAGATGAAATGGATTAATCCACTGATAAATGTTTATATTGTTTATACTTTAATATATCAATGCAGTTATTATTACTTTGAATTGATTTAGACTTTACACTAAAACTATGGATGGTTTGCAAAGTATGCTTATAATATTAGAAAATTCTGAATTTTAATGGTGAGTTCTACACCTTCCTGTATTTCCTTTTCCCTCATGGACTTCTTTTTCCCATTGGTTCAAAGAAATTCCTTAGGCATTTTTTGTAGAATAAGTCTGTGGTAATATATTCTATCAGGTTTTTTGTTCTAGGTAACCCTTCATTTCTGTTTTATTTCTAAAGAATAGTTTTGCTGTACACAGTATTCTTTGTTTTGTTTTTTTGCCCACAGTATTCATTGTTGACATGTGTTTTGTTTTATTATATTTGTTTTGTTTGCCCTTTATTTGGATGTTCATGTCCAGCACTGCAAAAGCTTTACGCCGCTCTTTCTAGGGCTACGAAGTGTCTGAAAAAAGTTGACTGTCAGGCAAATAAGAGGACCTCATGGTTACTTCTTTTTTCTTTTTCTTTTCTTTCTTTTTTTCTGGCATAAGAGGGGATTGAACTGAGGCCCTTATGCTTGCCAGATATGCACTTATTCTACTAAGCTGTCTCCTCAGCCCCTCTTCTTTTTTCTTGAAGACTCAAGAAAGACTTTCACTGTTTAGAGCTTAATGATTAGGTATCATGGTACAGATTTACTTGCCTTAAATTTGACTGATGATCGTTGACCTTCCTATACCCCTATGCCCAAGTTTTTGTATCTTTCTAGTTTGGGAATTGCATGGTCATTTCTTTAAATAAGTGTTTTATCCCTCTGTCATCCCAAATCCTCCTTAGACCTCACATATTTGAGCATTTGTCCTTTCCATACTGTCCCAAATTTCCCATAGATTTCCTACCCTGTACTTTATTCTTTTCTCTTTTTCAACTGTGTATTTTCAAATAGTTAGTCTTTGTGTTCACTAGCTCTCTTTTCTCCTTGATTATATTGCTCCATGATGCCTTCTATCAATGCTTTTAAATTCACTGCATAGTGTTTCAGCTCAAGAATTTATTTGATTTTTTAAAAAATTTTCCATTTCTTTATTAGGCTTTTCTGTTTAGAGGGTTGAAATTTTTCTTAATTTTCCTCATGCTAATGGAAACTCCTTAAACAGCTCTTTCAAGTTCTGTACTAGCGGGTCTATCCATACTGATTAATACCTGGTCAGTTTCTGGTACCTTATTTTGGTATTATGTAAGGTTTTAACTAAAACCTGAAAGCTCTGGATGTAACTTCATCTGGGAATTGAAGGATTATGTATTTGTTCTGCACTTTTTTTTTTGTTGTTGTTGTTCTGTACTTCTTGATCTGGATTTATTTGTGCCTCTACACAGAAATTCTAAATTGTTTACCTTTTCTGAGCCTGGAATCATGTCCATTATTTCAACATTGGACAGAACCCAGGTCCAGGTTTATAGGATATCTGCAATAGTAGAGGATAATCCAAGTCCAGGATGTCCCCAAGAACACTATTGATATATTATTTAGAATTAAACAGGTGACTACCTGGAAATAATAGTCCATTGCCTAAAGCCTTTCCATGGGCCCAGAATGGCCCATGAGCCACATCCTCACTTAATAGCTGAGGGTTGAATACTGTCCATGGGTGGACTAGCTCCAGGCTGCAATGCACACATATGGATACCAAGCTGTGTCATATATTACACAGATCAATATGGTGTTGGGGTAGGACTAAGGCCCACACTGCTATGAGATACCTGTCACTAAAGTAGGCTTTCGTGCAAGTTACAGGTGGTGCTAGGTGGAATAGAAGTACATTAGATTGGAGCTATCATACAGTATCTTCTCTAGCACTATAGCTGAAAGCAGCCCTTAAGATGGGGATGGGGTTACTTAAGATCTGCCAAGTTTTTGGTTTTCCTAGCCTAAAAGTAACTTATCAGTCAGAGTCTTGTGGTAAATACCTTATTGTACCTCCAGCAAGTGAGGTCTGGTACTATGTTCTGCTGCCTAAAGTCGGGATCATATAGTAGCCAGTTGTCCTATTGCTGAGACAAAATGCCTAGCACCAAAAGAATAAAGGAGGAGAAATCTATTTTGGCTCACATTTTCAGTGGGTTTAATACATTTTTAGGATACTCTAAGGCAGAAATAACAGGTGAGAAGTCATGCCAGAGAAGCCATAGTGACAAGGAGGCAGGGAGAGAAGGAAAGAACTAAAGAGGCTTCGATCATGCCCTCAGTGACCTTTCTCTGGGGCTCCACCTCCTGCCATAACAGTACAAATAGCTATTGAACTAATTAATGGATGAATCCACTGATAAACATTGTACTATGCATGATACTCACCTTCAAAACCTTAGGGAAATTTTAGATCCTAACTATAACAGACAGCAAAGGCAGTGCTTTGGCTTCCTTGGCTGAGGTTAAGTTGGGTTGTACCTGAGATACAACTACAAAGCCCAGCACACTCTCATCTGGTGGCAATGCAGGCCAAAGCTCAAGGGGCACATGTTTTCTCCAGGTACTAGGAAAGTTCTATCGCCCTGTGTGAGAGCAGTGGTCTGACCACAGCTGTGCTACCCAATATTGGGGAGTGGGTAGTAGGGATAGTCCCTTGGCCAACACATTTGATACTAGCCTGTGTCACACCTGAGTCTGAAGAACTGCAGTAGCCTGCATACCTTAGGAAGAGAGTTGTGCATCAGGCCCACTCAAGACGTGCTCCATTGATGTGATACCCACTTGAGTCAGTCGCATTGGTGCTCAGGTATACACCTAAAGCCAGCTGGTCAGGGACTACTATCTCTAAGCCCTGGGCATCAGATAGGCATCAGTTTCTATCACATGCTAAGTCTCAGTGTGCCAGCACTGGCATTAGGCTCCAAGATGAACACCTGTTCCAGCATTTATGCCTTGCTCCCCAGTGAGCGTAGACTTGTTCCCTGCTGTGCCACTTGAGTTTGGAGGGTTGGTGGTAAAGACTGACTGGGGCCTGGTATAAAGAAACCTTGGAAGCTCTGTTGATATCTATTTACCTAGCAGTAGGGGTCACGGGGCTGTGCCCAGTGCTGGTTTCATAGTGGTGTAGTGGTGGCCTGGTTCTCAGTTTCATGTCTAAGGCCTAAGCTTAACAATTCTCTCTCTCTCTCTCTCTCTCTCTCTCTCTCTCTCTCTCTCTCTC
>NDGN011552188.1:3772-15695 GCA_002564285.1 Tympanoctomys barrerae | reverse complement strand
TGAACAATGTGAGACTAATAGGCATCAAGAGAAAGAAGGAGTCAATACAAATGACATTAAAAATATTTGGGCAGAAGTAATAGAAGAAAACTTCCCAAATACGAGGAAACAATCTGACATTCAGGTAACTGAAGATTAGCATTTTAAATTCTATTTCAGGCATTTCTTAAATTTCCTTTAAATTGGGATCTACTTATAGAGAATTATTATTTGCCTTGCGAGATGCCACGTTTCCATCTATGTTTATTTTTTCCTTATTTTCATTTTGCATTAGTACTGTTTCCTTTTCCAAAAACACAGCCTCTGTGGGAAAATGCTTGTTCACTCAGATGGGATTTAGGGCTTTGCTGGGGAGGTGTTTTGGCTTTGGTTAGAGGTGAACTCAAGGGTAGCCTCTATGCGTTCTTCAGTTTGGCTTCGCATTATTAGTCTCTATGAGTGTTTCAGTGAGCTTGAGTGCAGAGTTCATGAAAGTAATTTAACAGTTTTGAAGTGAATGTAAGGCTCTGTCCCTCGTGCACTGAGCACTAATGTCATTGGAGCTTGCAGCAGCAGATGCCACAGTAGTGGTGGTACAGAAGGTGAGAACAACTCTCCCCAAGTCCCTTAGAACAACTACAAGTGACACCAAAGGTTCAGCACCAAAAACCCTAGTTTATGAGCCACCAGATATGAGGAAGTTCTTTCTGATTATCTTTGAAATGAGTGAAGAAGACACCAATATCTGTGGCAACAGCAATCACAGTTACGCAACCACAGGATGGATTATACCTTCCAAAGGATCCTTAGGATTGAGTGCGTCTGATGCTGGGGGTTGTGATGCTGGAAATTACTGAATCAAAGTTTTGACCTTTCACATTGATATCTGATTCAATGGAATAGTGGAACTTTCTCCAGGTGACAAGAAATAAACACAAGTGAACCAAGGACTTTTCACACCAGAAACTGTAGTCCCAAGTCTGTGGACTGTGGGGGACTTTACCTAGTTCCTGTATGTCTAGTAGCAGTTCCAGATTTTGAACTTGGAGGGTATGTTTCCTTATTTCTCTCAGGCATGTACAAGTGCTAACAGGGTTTGAGGTGATGACTTTATTTTATTTAATTATTTGATAAATGTTCACACTATATATAAAAAAGACATGCATACTTCCTTGTATCTGAAGACTTCACATCAGGAAGAAAGGAGAAGCTCATTATAGTGCTTATAAAATTCAGTGTAGATAAAACTATTGTGTGAATTGTTACTGACATGTAAGCAGTATTATTTTATAAGAATGGGAAAGACAGCAAACAGTAGTGAAAGAAAAATAAATCATTTTCAGCAAGTTTAGGAAGGGTGAGCACTGGTGCAGGTAAGAGTGGAGACTGGAAAGTGCTTCACACCTGGTTGATGCCCTAGATTGGTTGTTGCCAGGGACCTGCGTGGAGATGCTGGGAATTATTAAAATGCCTCTTTGTGTTTTCCTCAAACATCACTTTTCTTTCACAGAACAAAAATGTCAGCTGTCAAATTATATTTTTAAATGCCCGCTGGATTTTGAACTCTGCTAGTATTTCTGTTACTAAAGATATCAATTTCTTAAATGTAAGTATGAAAAAAAGATGTGGAGTTGCCCTGTAAATTAAAGAGAGTTTGTGATTTCTAGACCTTATAATGGTCCCATAGTTCTTTTATTGGATATGTAATTTAAATCCAATTTTGTGTTACTCTTATATAAAGCTAGCTTAAAAACTGACTTCATTCCCAACGACATCACATTATTTAGTTGTGGAGGACAATGTTCAGGTGGCTACACAGTATGTGATGTTAAGATCAAAATAGAAGGAATCCTGTCTGTGGTGCTTGTGGGTTTACAGATAACTGCCCCCTCCACGTGTGCATTGGGTATTTGTAGATTCATAGCATTAAAAAAAGGAATACAACCTTTAAGTTCTCACATACAGAAAATTCATTAATGTAAATGTTAAACTTTCTTTGGTCACACGAATTAGCAGGTTTACTTCAGTGAATATTAGATCAGGCACCACTCAGTTGAGGTATGCATTAATTTTACATCATTCTTCTCCTCCTAACTATTCTGGCTTATGTCGTATACCTTGAAATGTGAATATTCTTATCGTTCCAACTAGTTAAATGAAGAATTTCCCAAGAACTGGTCTTTTAAAAACTGGTTATCTATTGTTCCTTTCGATGGGAATGGGTACAAAAGATATGCTGTGCATTATTTCCTCTTACTAAACAACAAAGTGCTCAATTTAATCTAATTAGTCAAATTTAATTCCTTCAGTTCCTCAGTCTCCAAAAATATTCTGAATTTTCCAACTGTTCACTAACCCTTTCTCCTTATAGTTGTCATGGAAATGAAGATTCTCATGAGGGCAAATTTAAAAGATTTGAAAAGCCTTGACATTTCTGAGGACTCATAGTATATCTTTGTGGTTGACTCTAACAGTAGGCCTTATTAGAGCTATGGGGTGAGATTTTGATGTTTAAAGTCTATCACCCACTCCTAATCTGTCCCAGTGACATTTGAGCTATGACATGATGGCAACAAAAAGGGAAATGGAATACAATTCTTATTAATAACTAGGATGTGCTCATTGCATCCTATTGCAGACCTACTGCAGCAGAAGTCCAGCTAAGCAGAAATTTCCACTCTGTAGCGTCCAGAATGCTTAGAATGGAGGTCAAAGTACCATTATCTCCCACTGAGTTCTCAGTAACCAGCCGCTGGATTAAAACGCAGTGCACGAAGTGTTTCCTAGTCAGTGCTCATGGGATCTAGCCCACAGAAGGGAAGTCAAAGCAGCAAGAGTGGACAGAGGAAGAAGTTGAACTGTGATGCAGGCCTTGTGTATCCTTAGATGACTTCACGGAGAGTTTAGAACTGGAATGGACATTCCAAGCTTTCCTGAGATGAGCTAAGATTGTCAGGGCTTTCTCTTCCCTTGTTATTGGCTGTGGACTGACTTAGAGAGGAAGGGGCTGGAGGTGGTGCTCTGTAACAGATGCAGTCCCCAAAGTAGCTCTCACTAAAGGCCATTTGCTTATACTAATCCAGCTAGTCAAATCTTTTATGGGTGGAGAATCTGAGCAGTGTATCAGAGTGCCCATTGTGTCAACATGGACAAAGCAGGCTGTGTGAATTCTGGGAGACTGTACTTATACCGGAAGCCAGAGCAGACGAGACCATTGTGTGCATGCAGGAGGGAAAAATGGAAAGGGGCCTGCATCTCTTTTTAGGTCATCATGACTGGGACTGCCAGTTAAATATCACTGCTCTCAACCCTGAATTATAAATTAAGTGATTATCCACTCCTGTATTCAGGGAATGTTGGGTGAAGCCCTGGCCCAAAGTGATCAATCTAACACATTTTCTCCCATAAACTGAGGCAATATGGTGAGTGGTGTAAAAAAAAAAAAAGTACTTTACTGTATGGGTCCATTCAATATTAGATTCTGGTTTTATGTATTCTTTTCACTGGTACATATTGAAAGTGAAAATCAATAATTTTAATACTCAAAATATGGTTTTAAACACATGGTTTATAGGTTTTTCCCAAATACAGCATTTCAGAGAATGTTAGGGTGTTGATTAAGTGGTATCCACCTTTAATAAATTTAAATGGAGATTAAAATGGGCTCTTTGGCTAAAGCTTCCTATAGAGTCTGTTGCTGTGCTTTATTTCCTTATTTATTCTAAAAAAATAAAAGATTTATACTGCCTAGTTAGCGAACACTTAAATCTGGTGTTGTAGAAAGTATGATCCTTCAGATTTTGGGTAATGAATCTAAGTAGTAAGACTAGATTCCTTGGCTTTCATTTTGTACTTAGCAGTCACTTTTGGCCCTTTGTTGTAGGATTATTAAGTTTCCATTTAAGTAGACTCTGGAATAATGGGAAAGCTTACTGAAAAAAATTTAAAAGCTGTCTTTATATACATCTAGCCCAAAATAGCCTTCAAATACCACCCCCTGGGATGTAGACTTCACTGTCTTCAGGCAGAATCTGGCCTATTGACTGTTTTTAAGAATTATTATTCAAAAAAGCAGAAGCTTATGTTTTTAATATGTTGGAGTTAATGATGTTTATCTGCAGCATGTAAGAAACTAAGAAGTTTAAAACCTATTTGGAGTATGTATAACTATTAATGATATAATTTCACACACACACACACACACACACACACACACATTCCTATGTGCCCTCTACCACTTTTGTAATTGTTTAAGAGCTATGAGTTGGTCAGGCTGTCCTTTTCTGTCATGTTGAATCAAATGCTCATCTTGAACAACAAGTATGAGAATAACAAACTGAGCTTGTCATTAGTACATTACTTGCTGCTACAAAGCCTTGTGTTCAGGATGAGTTCTTTTTTACCTGCCTGAAAAGTGTTTCTCTTGGAGAGCAATTACATCTGATTGACATGTTTTCATGTGCCTCCAGCCCTTATGCATTTTTTTTTCCATTGGCACACTAAACAGGCTTAGATCAAGGACTGTTACTTTATTTTATTTTTGCTCTTGTTATTTTACTGCTATTAACTAAAATCAGGATACCAGAGATTCCAGAGAAATACTTAGAAACCTTGTAAAGTACAACTTAAAACAAATTATAAAATATGTATAAAGAGGTATGCATTTTGTTGTAGGAGGTCACTAGACTATATCAGAGCTAGAATTGCTAAAAGTCAATTGAAAGGCAAGAACACAACAAAGTTAGGCATGTTAATGTAAGAAGCAATTTTCATTTTCTGTACAAATGTAGGTATTACCTTATTTCTTTAAAAGGTACTCACTGTGTGTCTTAGAAAAAGAAAGCTAGTAACTTATTTTCTTTTCACAGATTTATTGCTGAAGTTGTGTGTAATTTTTGAACAAGGCACTTAACTTTTGTGGAACTCCTTTTTTAACATGTAAAAGAAGATATGAACAGGATGATGTCTATTCTTCAAACTCTTAACATGTCATGACGATGTTAATTGTTTCTCAGAGATGAATTTCTGACACAGGAAAGTAGAAAATAAGTGTGCGTAGTACTTGGTAAATACTGTTGCATGAATAACTTTGTATTAACTCTAGTGAACAAAAACTGACATTGCAACTATAGCCTCTCTTCTAGACTAAAATTTTCTTATGATAGGAACAATATCTCATATATGTTCATGGCCCTAGTGATGGCCTTTTGCCTTCCTACAATATCAGTCCTCAAAAGTGTTTGACGGATGGACAATTGAATAATGTCTATTGTGAATTATACTTACCATGAGACAATTTCTGTCTTTGAATTAATTATATTTAAGAGCAATTTACTATATTCAGCCAATATTTCAGAATCAGTGAGTTAGATTTGTTGTGGTTCATCATTCAATATCATGTAGTGTCAGTTTTCATTCACATATTAGGAGTGCTTTATAGATAACTTTTTAGATTAAAGAAGGAACTCATTTGCTGGCTTTTCCACTAAATTCTCTGACATCTCTCTTTCTTTATGCGCTATATTTTATACTGGAAAATATTATGAATGCAAATGATTTAAATGTGAGACACTGAAAATATGGTTTTAGTATAGTACACTCTAAAATATAAATTGCTTCTGTTCTACTAAGTATGATAAAATACATGTAGGGCCGAGGTGATAACTCAGTGGCATAAGTTCCTGCCTGGTAAGTACAAGGTCCTGAGTTCCATTTCCAGTACCAAAAAAAAAGAACTGATATAATGCACCTTGAGACTATTGTCTCAAGGTGAAATAAATTAGATACACATGTTCAAATATTACATGCTTTCTCTGATGTGAGAAACCAAGAGGGTAAATAAGGTCCAAAATGATATATATCATGAGATGGGAATAAAATCTAATACGGATTTCAATAGTGTGAAAATCTGGAATGTACACTACACAAACACAAATCTTCATGCAAGGCAGTGCAAGGAAGATTCTGTATGTCTTTTTTCCTTCAGAGAACTTGTAATTCCTGCAGGAGATAGACCTCTAGATAAAGGGAGTGTCTTAGTCACTGGGACACTGGGATATCACTGGGATAAAGAATCCAGTAGCCACCAATGAAGGGAGGAGAGGCTTATTTTGGCTTGTGGTTACAGTCCATGGTCAGCTCACTTTAGGGCACCACAGGGTGGAAGAGGAGCACAGAGGAGGAAAAGCTGCTCCTTTCACAGTATCCAGGAAACAGAGAGAGTCAAGGGAGAAGTTAGGCAGACAGATACATCCTTCCTGCATACATGCTAGATGTCCATGACTCACATCTTCCTACCAAACCTAGCTTCCTAAAGGTGAGTCATTTATAATATGTTCTCAACACAATTGCCTTCCATAGTCTAGCACATCAGCAGTAAGACTCCTGGGGAGACATTTAGATATAAGCCATACCAGGGAAGATGTGGTAAGTTATGGCCTCCATAAAGCTTATAATTGAAGTAGCACTGGGTGGATGGCATTATAAATTCTTCACTCCTACTTTTTATCTTAACAATTAACACTTTTTTTTCCCTAGCTCTAACTGCAGATGTTACCTGTGGTAATCAAAGATCTGTGATAGAAATCTTTTGAGATTTACTACAGGTCCAAGGTGGGACAAGTCAGAGATGCACTGGTGGGCACTGAGCACAGCAAGTATGTGCAGGTCTGAGACTCAGGTCAGGTTAGGGGAGGGTGGTTCTAGCAAAAAAAAAAGTGGTTCTGGTATTAAGGATCTGTGACTCTTTTCAGGAGAAACCAACATTCAGATTTTGAACTCAGTGACCAAGTTGTTCAACAATGTACTGGCAAAACCCAAGCACACATGTCAAGCTTCCCCCCAGGGAAGAAGAGATTCTGCAGTTTTTTTCAAGAAGACATTCCCAGTGTGCTTGTGATTTGGGTGCAGTGACTGTGCAGAACTCCAGATGTCAAAATAGGTGTGTGCTCTGGTTCAATGTTCATGTCTGTGCAGGGTTAATTTAAGAGCACTGAATCCTTTCTTTGTCACTCAAATTAAGTGTAAGGGTGATTAGCAGATATCTGGATTGATTAATGTTTCAGTGTTTTTTTCACTTCTTTAGGGAAAGCAGAATGTTACATTGTAGCACCAGGCACTAGGAAATTGTGATGAATAGTTTTGACTTCTAAAATTACCTTCCAAAACTTTACCCTACTTTGAGTTTCCTTGTAACAGAAGGCGTAGGATTTCATCGTCATGGTGGCCTTTTCTGACAAAATAGCTTCCTTCTCACATTTAATAAGCATGAGTAGAATGTCTGCCACATACATAACTTTATAAGCCCTAAAATTGTAGGAAATAAAAGGTATGGCCTACAGGAGCAGCTGGTTTTATGGGAAGACACTTTGATATTCCCAGGGAATTCAAAGTCTGGTGTGTTGGCAAACAAACTCTGCTAAGTGTACTGATTATAAAATATGGGTATATTAAGGGTTGTGACACAGGAATGAAGTGATGTGGGCATCCTTAGTGATGAGGCAATGTACCAGTGGAGGTTTAAGGGACAGCAATCAGTGGCTGTCATTGCTTCTTGTTTATTTTTGAAATTGCTTATGTTGTAAAGATTTCCTAATGTAGACTAACATCACAGACCAACTCCAGACACAGGCTGTGTAGTTGATCCTCAACACATTTTGCATTCATTTTTACTAGTAAAGCTTATCTATTAATTTGTTTTCTGTTCACGTCAGCTGGAGATTGTAGACTGGGGAAACATGTGCTGTGTGCCTTGGTGTGTGTGCTTGGTTTTTGCCAGTACATTGAACAATTTGGTCAGTAATCTCAAAATCTGAACATTTAGTTTTTCCTGAAAAGAGCCATAGGTTCTTAATACCAGAGGCACTTTTTCCCCCCAGAACCACCGTCCCTAATTTTGACCTGTGTCTCAGACCTGTACATACTTGCTGTGCTTAGCTTCCGCCTGTGTATCTCTGATTTGTTTCACCTAATTTGTAACATTGTCACTTAATTTCTTGGGTGTGGTGTCTAAACTCCCACTAATTCCAGGGCCTGTGTGCCAGTGAATATAAACTTTGTAGGGAAGACACACAATAACCTTCTAGGTAGATGATGCTGTACTAATAGTTTCCTCTAACTTTGATGCCTCTAACTTTGATTTTCTCTAAGTTTTACCCTTTTAGTTTTCTTTTACTGAAATTTGTCCTTTTACCATGCTGCAATTTTAGTTTTCTTCCTCTTTTCCTTCTTACCCATTTGTAGGGACTGATTATTCTCACTGCAATCGGTTCCACCAGGAGAGAAATGGTGGCAGGAATGAGAAAGATAGATAAGAAGACAAAAGCTGGGCTAGGTGGTTTCTGGTCTGCCTGATAGGTAAGACTAATGCAACCACATAACAAAACGATCCTTTATAGTTTTGCAAAGTTTGCAACACATGACATAAGGTTGCCTAGCAACGAATAACTGACCTTAACCAAGCAAGATGTTTGTTCCAGGACTGAGGTAGCGTGTGTGCTTTTTGCACTGAGGCCCAGTCCCACCTACAAACATTTGATCAATTTCCTAGCTTCCAACACCCTTTTTCTTATTCTTTTCCCTTCCTTTATTCCTTTAAATAATTTCTTTAATTCATAAATTTATTCCACTGCCTTATCCTGTCATTCCTCTTCCTTTTCTTAATCTCAATTTTGTGTTAGAGGCTTACAATAACTTTTTATTCTTTAGAGGTTTACAATGGAGTAATCCAATATTATTCTTGAAGGCAAACAGTGGTTATTTTTGTTTAGAATCCATCTTTCTTTTCACATAGGGCACATGTCTATTCACATACTGATAATATACATGAAAGGGAGTGTGTTCTGATTGAACTATTTTCTCTCTCTTTCTCTCTTTTTTTCATTTGTGTATTTGGTACAGGGTCTCACTATGCAGATTGGATTTGTAGTGATCCTCCTGTTTTCAGCCTCCCCAGCACTGGAATTACAGGCATGTGCCACCACACTGTGACTGGTTTGCTGGCTGAATATGCCCTGGAGGCAGGGCTGGCATGCATGCAGGACCGAGGATCGAACCCTGGTCCCTGCACTTGCCAAAGCAAGCACTTAGTCTGTTGAGCTAACTTGCCTGCCCTCTTGGTCTATTTTTTTATTCTTGCTAACGAAATCTGATCATTTTAGTTTATGCTTTGTACTCTAATCAATTTTTAGAATTATTAGATGTCTAGAATTAAGGAAGGAAAAGTTTATTTAGCTTGCCATTAGTGGAGGTTTCAGTCCTTACTCAGCTGGCTCCGAGGCAAAGTGGCATATGGCAAAGAGCCGCTGTTCATGGTGGTGGCAAAGAGCAGAGAGCAAAAGGAGTGGCAGCAGCTCAGGCAGCTAGCAAGTCTCTGTCCCCTCCTTACATTTTAATGAAAATTACCTGCCCCAGCCAGGGTCAGGGTGTAGCACTCACACCCTGCAGTCCCAGAATTGGATGAAGAATCAGTCACAAACTCCTAAAGATTCCCCATGACTGCATGAGGCTTTGGGGGGACAACTAGATAAAATTGTAATAGTTAATTTCAGAAAGTTTCATGGAGATTCAAGTTCAAATTTTAATAAATGTACTCAAAAGAAGAAATACCTATGGTTGATTAATATTTGAAAAATTCACAATATCATTAGCCAAAACTTCATATCAAAACTGAGACATCATCTTAGACCACTTAGAGTGGGTATTTTCAAAACACCAAAAAGTAACACATACTGGCAAGGATGTTGTTATGTCTTGTACCTGGATACCCCTTCCAGCTTCATGTTGTCACAAGTGGGCTTTTCAGAGGTTCTGAGATTAAGGCTGTGAAGCTGGGAAGGATGCACTATGGGGCGCTAGCACTGAGGGTGTCCCACCCTAGAGAGAGTGTGAGGGATGGAAAGAGGGGCTGCTGTTGCTGCCTGCTGTTTGTCGGCCTTGTCTTGTCTGCTCTGTGATGCTCCTGTGCCATGTGCCACCCTGCTTTGGAGTCAGCCACTTATGGATTGAAGCCCTTATAAACTGCGAGCCAAAATAAACCTTTCTTCCTCTAACTTATGGTGCATTTTATCTTAGCAAAAGTAACTAAGACAGAAGTGGAGAGAAAGGGACTCATATACTATATTTAGTACAGGGTCAACAGGGTCTCACTACACAGATTGGACTCATAGTGATCCTTCCTGTTTTTCAGCTTCTCAAGTGTTGGGATTACAGGCATGCACCACCACACCCAGTCTCATTCACTGTCTCAGTGTGCCCCGGGGCAGAGATGGCATGGCCATTTGGGCATTGAACCCCCAGCCCTGTGTCTTCTTAAACAGGAACAAGGACTCAATTTATAGCCTGATGAGGATATAAATTAGTATAATCATTTGGGAGAATGGTATGGAGGTTTCCTCAAAAGCCTAAATATCAGGACTGGAGGGATAGCTTGGTGGTCTCAGCACCTGCTTGGCAAGTGCCAGGACCTGGGTTCCACACCTGGCACCTCATGGCTTGCCGGCCATGCACTGAGCTGCCCACCTAAATGGGCGTGGTAGTGTACATCTGTAATCCCAGCACTGGGGAGAGTGAGACAGGAGGATCAAGTTGCATAGCAAGACCCTGTAATAAATAAATAAAATAAATACATAAATAAATCTCTGAAAACTTCATACTGCAGTATTATACCACTTATGTTTATAGCAGCATAATTTGTCATAACTAAATATTGGAAACAACCCAGATGCCCATCAATTGAAGAATGGATAATGAAGATGTGGTATTTTTACTCAATGGAGTATTATTCAGCTATAAAACAGGATGAATTTGAGTTTTTGTCAGTAAATGGATGCAACTAGAGACCATACTCTTTTTTTTTTTTTGAGAACATACTCTTAAGTGAAATAAATTAGACCCACATGTGAAAATATTATATTGTCTCTTTAGCGTGAGAACCTGAAAGAGAACAATGGAATCTGAAGGGTACAATAGATACTGGTAAAAGGAGTGAACTTATTGAAAAGGAAAACATTGGGCCAATGAGATAGCTCAGCAGATTAAGCACCTGCTTAGGCAAGCGCAGGGAGCCGGGCTTAGTCCAGACAACACATGCTTCACTGGCCCTGCCCTCAGGTGTGCTTTGTCGGCCACTGAAACCAGGCATGGTGGTGCACTCCTGTAATCCCAGTGCTGGGGGGCTGGCTGAAAACAGGAGGATCATTAAAAGTCCAAGCTGCATAGTGAGACCCTGTTACAAATACAAGAAAAGCATTACTGAGTTGAGGAGAGCGACAGGGGAGTGAGGGAAAGAGATTTATCTAAGCAGGATAGTTTGGACAACTGTACTGTGCATTTATGCTGGTATATGGAAAGAAACAGTTAATGCTTTGTTTTGTTTCCTTTTTGCAATTGTTTGTATTTTTTCCCTTCTTAATTTCTTATGCATTTTTTTCTTCTTTCAATTTTACATGCATATATCTGATAATATGAATAACTGATTGGCAGGCAACACTATATATTACAACAAATACTGTGAAATTCATATTACTTTGTTAAGTGAAATTTTGTATCACTTGTAATTTTTTCTGTTTTAATTCTGAGTTGTACTTTCTTAAAAAAAATCCCTAAAATTCAAGTCAACTATATGATCTGGAAATGCCACTTCTGGATATAAATCCAAAGGAAACTTAACACCCAACGAGATACCCGCATGACTATTATTTTTTTGCAGCACTGTTCACTTCTGTCAAGATGTGGAATCAGTTTAGGTGACCATCAATTGATGGATAAAAATAATGTGGTTTATGTACATAACGGTATATGATTCAGCCACAAAGAAGAATGGAAACCTATGATTTATAGTGCAGTGGATGGAACTGTATGATTTTGTGTTAAGTAAAATAAAGCCGGGGCTGGTGAGATGGCTCAGTGGTCTAAAGTGCCTACTTAGAACAAGCTTAGCAAAGCA
>NDGN011552184.1:14700-24730 GCA_002564285.1 Tympanoctomys barrerae | reverse complement strand
GATTCTACATAAAAGTGAGATCAGGTAGTATGTGTCCCATTATTCTTGGCTTATTTCATGTAGCAGAGTGTCCTCTAAATTTATGCATGTTATTATAAATGACAGGAGTTCCTTCTTTTTTAAGACTAAATAATATGCCATTGCACATATATAACCTTTTTCTTTATTCGTTAGTCTATTGTGATCATTTAGACTGATTCCATATCTTGGAAATTGTGAGTGACGCTACAGTTAAGATAAGCACACAAATATGTCAGAAATACTGATTTAATTTCTTTTGCATATAGGTCCAGATATTGATAATTTTATCTTTTGGGTTTTTGAGGATCCATCACAATAACTACTAATTTATGGTCCCACCAGTATTAAACAGTATTTTCTCAATATTTTGCCCTCACTTATTTCTCATCTTTTTGAAAGACACCTTTTTAAAAGATATGAGGTGATATCTTTGTGTGTGTTCTTGCAAATTTTCTTGCAGTGCTTGGTAGTGAATTCAGCCAGTGCCCCGTGGATGGTAGGAAACTGCAACTGAGACTTTCATTATGGTTTTGATCTGCATTTTTCTGATTAGTGACAGAGAGCAACATTTTATATTCCCACTGGCCATTTGCGTCTTTCCTTTGGAAAAGTGTTTACTCAGGTCCTTTGTTTATTTTTAATTTGATCATTACTACTTTTGCTATTGTTTTGTTTTAAATTCTCTGTATGCTTTGCATACTTGTCTTTTATCACGTGTATTTTTTCCTATCTTATCCCGTGAATTGTCTTTGCATTGTGTTGTCTCCTTCAATGTGGGATGGCTTTAGTTTGACATAATTTTATTTTGTCTATTTTTGATTTTGTTGCTTGTGTTTTTGGAGTTATCTCCAAAGACTTATTTCTGAGACTAATGTTGTGAAAGTTTCCTCTATAATTTATTCTAATAATGATAGTTTAAGTTCTGTAAGTCATTAATACATTTTGATTTGATTTTTCCATATGATCCAAATCACTCTGCACCACTCTAATCAATTTACTGCATTGAAAAGACTTCTCATTGTGAGCTTTTAGCATCTTTGTCAAAAACAATCATATTTCTTTGATCTCTGTCAAGTTTTAATGATATATGTGTGTTTTTTTTCTTTTGACAGTACTGTGCTGCTTTAAGTGTTATAGTTTTGTGATGCATTTTGTGACTGGGGAGCATGAGATTTTTAATTTTGCTTTTATTTTCAAGATTGCTTGGACTATTTAAAGTCTTTTGTAACCATATCATTTAGGGTTTTTTCTATTTCTGTGAAAAATGTCATTGGAATATTGATAGGGATTGGATTAGATCTGCAGGGCATTATAGAACGTATGGATATTTAAACATTGATTCTTCCAGTCATGAACATAGCATATCATTACATTAACTCATGTATGTATTTTCTTTCATCAATGTTTTACATTTTTCAGTACCCAGAACTTTCACTTTTTTGTTAAATTAACCTCTAAGTATTTTAGCTTTTGATGGCATTGCAAATGGGATTATTTCCTTAATATTTCTTATATATAGTGACTTGTTGGTAGATATTAATGCTACTTAATTTTATATGTTGGTTTTATAACCTACCACTTTACAGAGTTTGTTTACTCATATTACAGTATTTTGTGGAATCTAAGTATTTTGTATGCATTAATCTTTGCAAGTGGACAATATAATTTCTTCCTTTCTACTTTTGGATGTCTTTCATTTCTTTTTTCTTGCCTCATTGCTCTGCATAGGACTTCTAGCATGATGTTGAGTACAAGTAGAAGAGGGTGGAAAATCTTGTCTTTTTTGTGATGTGAAAGGAAAGGTTTAATGATTTACTATTGAATATGATGTTAGCTGTAATTTTGTCATACATAATAAATATCATGTTCTGTTACATCCCTTCTATGCCTAGTTAACTGAGTTATTAGTTTTTGTCATGAAAGGTATTTAATTTGTTAAATGATTTTTCCATATCTATCTGAGATTCTTTTTAATGCTGGTAGTTGAAAGGGTATCTAAGAACTTTGAAGGCAAAAAGAAAAATACTTCTTTTAATGTTAAAATTATAAAGAATATTCCTTTTGCACTTACAAAAATTTACATCCTAAAGCTTTGCGAGAAGAGTTTCTAATACTTTTGAAAGCAGAAATGTAAATATTTATACCTTGGGGAAGTTAACTGTTGAAAGAGTTTTAATGTTTTCTGTAAAATTTCCATCTGGACTCAAGCTGTTAGCTTTTAAAAATAAGCTTTTAAGACCACTGTTCTGAAGAAAATCTTATACTAGTAGACCACAGTAGTCACTGCTCTTGGTAATTTGAAGTTTGAGTGGTCATAAGCAAACCATTTTTAGCTGGGTCATGTCTTCTAAGAATACATAGATGCCAGACAAAAGGGTAAATACTGTTTATATCTGAACAGATTAGTGATTGGGGTTTTATCTATAAATAATAATATGACCTGTCAAATTAATAGTTGAGATCCCATTAGTTGGGATCTCAGCTATTAAAAACATAGTTGTTTTTCCAAAATCGTGTCAAATTTCACACATCTATCACTTCATAAAAGAGGTTGTTATTTGGCAAGCATGAGCTAAAACTATAACTAAATCTAACAATGTGAATGCTGTTTTGCCAGTAGTTCTAAGAAACTAGTTCATTAAAAAGAAGTGGGTTTTAAAAAATATTCTTCCATTCTTTTATCTTGAAGAGAATAAAAATAAAAAAATAGAAACAACAGAATTTTACAGAAAACATTTTTTCTTATTAAAGACTTTACAATACAATTTCTTCATAGTAGATTCAGCTGACAATCTGTAAGATGAAAAAGTATTTTATCATTCCTCAGTAACTTCTAGTTTGTTTTTATTTGCTTTCAGACGGAGAAAGGCAGAGAGAGAGAGAGAGAGAGAGAGAGAGAGAGAGAGAATTTAAAGGTTATCTCATATAGTGAAAATGGAGCTGCAATTGCAAGATATTGATGCACATAAAGAGGAGACAGCAAATTTCAAAGAAATTTTAATGGCAAAAGCAAGTACCTCATAGCAAACATAAATTGATGATGAAAGATTAATGGAAATCTTTTATCTTAACCATGAAGAAAAATCTACAATAAATATGACAGAAACAAAGCATCAGAGGTACCCGTTTTGATCTATTCCTTTATAGTATGACCAGTCTGGTGGGGGATGTCAAAACGAAAGTATTAAATACAAGCAACAATAAAAGCATTCTGATTCTGCAGAGGCAGACTTCAGGGAGGTCACAGACTCCAGTATAAAGTCCTCTGTGACATTAGTAACCAGTATCCTTGATGGCTTTTTCCTACTAACTTCCTTGATTTTTCAGTAGATGCAATAAAACACTCTTGTGACAATCTTTTTTTATGTTACCTCTGCATGTTGTCCCATCACTAAATCTTTAATTTCTGCAGGAATAGCCTGATGTATTGCTGAAACTAGCTTATGGCTTCTGTCTTCACTCCTTGAGGGCTTAGAATCAGGAGAGGCATTCCCAAGTATTTTAAGGAAGTCTCCAGCCCTGCTATTATTTTTCAATATAAGAAATGACTACCTTTGTTGAAACAATTCAAGAATATCTGGAACATTCCTAATATTGTTTTAGCTGTAGTTTGTAAAGTAGACAAAGATTCTTTTAATGATTTAAGAGAAAGCATCACAGATACCTGTTTCCTCATCGAATTGCCTTGGTCTCAACTATGATACTGGAGACCATGGAGGTGCCAGATTCTTAACAGAAAACCTGTTAAGAATAGAGTATCTTAAACCTGTTAAGAGTATCTCCCAGTCCTATTGACTTACAGCATCTCATGTTCTTGACTTTTAATTAATTTTTAAGCACCCTCTTAATTTTTAGCTGGAGTTTGTATTGGTTGGGGTCTTCTCATATGATTTTTTGAGGGGATTTGTTAGGTTGGTGTAGTGATTTCTAATGGTGGTCAACTTATTACATCCAGCTGAATTAAACTAGTGTGGTGCTGGGTTCAGGAGTTGCACCTGAGGATTGTTTGTTGCCAGGAGCATAAAGGCAGAACAGGGGAAGCTGTCAAAACGCTGTTAGGGATGTTGTTTGGAGAAGCTGTTGGAGCTGTTGGAAGCTGCTAGTTCTCGTGAGCTGTTCTGCTGGAGGACCTTGTCATGCTGGCTTTCCCAGTGAACTTTGGAGGAGCTTGGGTCCTCATCTGGTGCATCGCATCCTGGCTCTGGAGGGGAAGATGGTGCACTTCTCAGTCTTACAGAGAAGCTTGTTACACTGGCTTTCCTGATGGGAACTCAACTTTCCTCATTTCTGCAGGAGCTTGGGACCTCACTGCTGCTGAGGAGGCTGTAGCACTTTTGGGGGAGCTCTGGTGTTACCTTGAGCATTCCTTCCTAGCTCCAGTTTAGATACCTTAGCCTGCTAGTGCAGATCCCTCATCCAACTGATATAGACTTCCTAGCTTTCACCATGACATTTGGGCCCTTCCAGCACAGATCGTAGAAGCAGGCCTGCATGAGATTTTGTTTTGGGCTCTAGGCCTCGAGTTGGACTTGTGGGAGGCATTGTTATGAGTTCCAGGTTTTCAGCTAGACTTATGCAGGATATTAGGATTCAGGCCCCCAGCTGGTTTATGTATTATTTAGTGTGTGGGTAGATTTCCTGCACTCACACATGATTCTTAGGTTATTCATTATAAAATAATATAAAACATGTCCTGTATTATATTTTTTGCCTTGCAAAAACCCCAAACCACAACAGTGAGCTTTGAGGATCAAAGTGGGGAGAATCCATAGTAACTCTCTGTGCTGGAAAGCCAGAGTATCAAGTAGCCCAAGAAGATTGATGCCTTAGGACAAGAGGAATCAAGGTGTGGCACCAGTCCAAGATCAAAAGATTGGAGAGTCTCTGGTTTGAGTCTGACTAGAAGGGCTAAAGAAGGGCTGAAGACTGGGTCAGCCAGATAGCTCAACAGATTAAAGCACCTGCTTAGGCAGACACAGGGGCTGGGGGTTCAATCTCTGGCCTGCCATGCTGGCCTCTGTCCCAGATTGAGACTGGGTGTGGTGGCGCACACCTGTAATTCCAGCACTTGGGAGGCTGAAAGCAGGAGGATCACTGAGTCTGATCTGTGTAGTGAGACCCTGTAGACCCTGTACTAAATACATTAAAAAAAGAAGCTGATGTCCAAACATGATTGCAGCAAAACACACACTTGCTGAAGCAGATTAGAACTCCCCAGAAATGATCACGTTTCTTTCTCCTCTTCTATTCTATTCAGGCCATTAACCCATTGGCTGATGCCACTTACAATTGAGGTCTTTTTCAATGAAAATCTTTTTCAACATGTGCTTTATTAATCCACCAGGCATTTCTTTTTCCAGTCCAACTGACATAAAAATTAATGTTACAGAAGTGTTATGGTCTTATCCTCTTAGTGTTCATCCTAGAAATTCTAAAATGAATCATTGCCTTAGTGAAGTCTAATATAACTGGATAATTTTATTCTGTTGGAGAATACAAATCTGAGAATACTTGATATATGTCCAACTTAATGATTATTTATTTTTTTCATACAACGTTTAGTTATTGAAATTTCTTTATAGGTTTGCACCTTTCTTTGCTCTTTATTCTTTTTTTTTTTTTTTTTATAACATTTGACCTCTTGATTTTGCCAGGGAATCATTTTCTCTTGACTCTTTATATCTGTCACAAATTCCTTTGGGTGCAGATCAACATTTTCAATTTCTAAAATGTGTCTAAAATGTCTTAGACCCTGAAAGCCCTGTAGACCCTTCCCTAAAATACAAAAAAAATAAATTAATTAAAAAATAAACCACTTTGATAGTTATAAGTTATTGATATCCTTAATCCTGAATATTGATAACTTTAGTCTTTGAAAATTCTAAGCCAAAATTTCCATAAACATTGCCTGTGTTCTTTCATCTTTAATACTTCTGAGAAGATTTTAAGTATGTACAGTATTTTATCAAGGTTTTGTATGAAATTTTTTTTTCCAAGAGGGCAATTTGATTTGGTTGGAATTCTTAGTCACATTACCCAAACAGAAATCTTTTCCTGCTTTCCTTTCTTTGTTCTTGACTCCTTCTCTTCCTTCTTTTTTTCTTTCATCCCTACCTTGCTTTCATTCCCATTAAGAATATTCGTAGAAAAAATTTTTAATAACACCTGAAAGATAGATTTTGTGTTTTGCATATCATTATTTTATTTCCATATTTGAGTCATAGTTTAACTGTACATGAAATTCTTATGTTTTTGTTTTTGACACTGGAGATTGCTAAGTACCTGCCCTTTAAAAATTGTTTGTTCATTTATTCATATTTTGAGAAAGAATCTCACAAATTTGTTATTGTTGTTATGTTCTTGGTTCCTTTGTGTACACAAGAAACTTTCTGTTTTTTTCTACATTTTTCTAAGTTTTCTTCTTTTTAATGTAATTTTCTACCAAAATTAACACCAAGAATATCCATTGAATGGTTACACTTAACATGGGTAGTTTAGCTTACTGTTTTCTGATTTAAAGCAAGTGATATCATGATGTAATGTTTTTCCAGTTCATACTTCAACACTGTAGGGAAATTATAAAGATAATAACTTTCACAAAAATATTTTAAAACTATCTGCAAGGGCTTTTAAAAATGTCTTTTCATTTTCAAATGATTCTCCTTCGAAGGTCTTTTTGTGCTATTTTTCTGGTTAGTTTTCTCTTCATATATTTTAAATGATCTAACTCTGCTAATTCTTATTTTTGCTAGCTTTAATGGTAACTCAAGAGGTCACTCTCACTTTTATCTGAGCTATGAAATTTAACATCGCTTCAAATTGGCAATTTTACTTGAAGTAAAGTGGGTTGCATATTTATCATGAACTTATTAAAATATTGGGTGATTATAGGAGTCTAGTGTAATTTTCAAGGAACTAGTCCATTAATTAATATTTTTGACGCATGACTCTGCTTCGCTAAGCAAGAAACAGTCTAACAACTATGAAAATTTAATGAGTCAGACATAGAGAATTCTGTATTTTTTCCCAAGGGCTCTTCTTAGAGCTCCTACAATATCTTCTTATATCTTTGTTCCTAGATTGGCCTTTGTCGTTGATTCTTCTTAGCTTTCAACTATGTCAATTTGAAGACATGCATCTGCAGGGCTGGGAAATTTCCCTTTTCATTCTTATTTTACTTGACAGTTTGATGTCATCTATTTGCTATCTTCTACATTTTAACAAATACTTGGTCTGCTGATGGTTCTCTACCTTTTTAATGCTATTAGGAGGCTATTTTTTTTGTGTTTCTTCACTATCACTTTAATAAAAATTTTGGAGGTGATGGATACAAAAATCTGTTTATATTCTGTTATGTGGAACCAAAGCCTTAGTATCCATTATATTGGAAGCAGAATCCATTATATTAGAAGAGTCCAATTATATTAGAAGCAGAGTCCAATGGAAATATATGCAATTCTGTGTTTTGTAAGTTTATCTTTATCTGTTTATTCATTTTAATTCCACATTACTAGTTTTTTAGATTACTTCTAATTCTTCAAAATTATTTTATAGATATTTTATATTCTTCTCAATGTTTCTTGTTCTAAAATCTCTGTTTTCTCTGCAGTCACAAAAAATACAAGCAAAAAGCTAGTGTGCCTCAAATAAAGTTATGTCCTATAATAGACAATTGTTCTATTCTTTCTGGATTGACCAGTATTTGAGGATCCATCAGGAAATACTGACCCCCTTCAGGGCCAAATAAGGAAAAGATTTAATGGAAAGGGGTTTCGACAGCCAATCTGGAGAGAAATGAGCTCTCAGAGGCAAGCTTTCACTTTCCAGCACAATGGAAACCGAATCAGAAGGAGAAAATAGTGTTACTGAAGATATTGAGAGAATTGTACACTAAAGGCAAGCAGATTTTCCCCCTAGAATTAGGGATAGTCTTCCTCAAGAGCAACTGAAATGAGGGCAAAGAGTGACAGTCTCTGTGAGGAAGCGTTAAAATAAAAATTTGGGAAGAAGATTTTTACCTGACCCTTAGAAAACAGACGTAGTTGTCACATCAAATGCATAAAATAAATATGTTGAATGTAAGCCCCAAGTCAATGATGCTGAGTAATTTAAAATTCATTTAATTGTTGAAGTTTTTCATTGTTAACTTGCAAAGCCAAAAGATGAGCTAAATAAATATGTTGTTCTAATATGAAGGTCATGTTGATGCTAATGTCTTAGCCGCTAAAATCTTTATTAATGCTGTGACATTTAGAGCCCTGATATCTGAGACATGACAAAGGAGGTTTGTCATTGTGCTGACATAGCGTTAGCCTTCCAGATAGCACCTGTTTGCTTTAGTGTTCTGCTGCTCCTAATTAATCAAAAAGGTGGCTGTGCTGAACTTTAATTTGAAGCTGAGCTTTCTTCTAGGAGGAGATGTACATAATGTGTCCCAGGACAAGCTTTAGGCCTTTGTGTCACAGAGATCCAGAGCTCCAATAGATCATAGACAGAAGCTTTTGCTAAAAGGTAAAAATTAATATAACTATAAATTAATAATTATAATGATTGAAAACAAGCACAATGTTATCTTCGCTCATAAGTACCAGTGCTTCCAAGGAGAAATGAACACACAAAAAAAGATCAGAGGCCGAAGAGCTGCTTTCCAGAATTTGTTATACAGCTTTTCTATGAAGTCTTTTCCATTCTTGGTCAATAGTTTAAAAGAGACAAAATATTTAAACTTTGAGATGTCACCTCCTAACATTTTCTTACAACTTTGAATGTTGTCATATCCTTTTGAGGAATACTGGATTCAGAACATAGGTACTAGGGTCATGACACTTTAGTGTTCTCATTAATCTTCCCATTGAAAACTACTTAAAATTATATCAATTATCTATTTTTTTTATTTGTGGAATCTGTGTTTTAAAGGTGAGAAGGAAAATGATGAACTTTTAATTTTGCTCAACATAAGGCACTCAGTATTAGTCATTTAAAACACTGGAGAAAAAAATTATTCTTTAAAATTAAGTGGCTTAGGCTGGGGAGATAGCTTGGTGGTCTAAGTGCCAGCCTAGCAAGCACATGGACCAAGGCTTGATCCCCAGTACCACACACTGTGCCAGACCGTGAACCTCAGAAGTCCCCTGCTAGCCACAGAAACCAGTCATGGTGGTGCACACCTGTAGTCCTGGGGCTGGACAGGCCTAGACATGAGGATCACAATGAATCTGAGCTATGTAGTAAGAACCTGTGCCAAATAAATAAATAAATGATTTTTTTTTAAATTAAGTAGGTGGATGAGGAAACTCTACATAAGACATTTTGGAAAGACAGCCTTTGAGCCCAGCAGGTAGCAGTTGGCATTCGTCAGTACTCTGAACCATGCAGGATCTTGGATTGGGTTGGGCACCATGATTAAGTGACAGTGCCCCTTTGCCCTGTCCTAGGGTGAGGGAGGGGCTAATAGGGAGGTCCTCTGAAGTTGAAGTATTGTAGCAGTAGGAGACACAAGGCTTTTAGAAACAGGGATTTCTGTATGCTAATAGGTATAGGTGGCTTTTGAATAATTCTAAACCCATCACTTTCAAGCTCTGTGATTTTAGACAAATTTTAAGTCTCTCCATGCCTCAAAATCCTTTAATTAATATGGCTGCAGTGGTAGTTTTACCATAGCTTTTAGAGGAATGTATGAAATAATGTGACAGGATATAGACACCTGGCCTAACTCATTTAGAGCTCAATGAATGGTAGTCATAACTTACCATAGTTTTAAACTATTTCTGCACTTTTATTTCTCATCTCTTAAGAAGGAAAGAGCTTACATACTGTGTAAACATGATTTAAGTTGATTTTTAGTAATAAAATACACTCCAACTATTTGTAAGTCAATTGATATGGTTCCTCCTCTCCTCTCCTCTCCTCTCCTCTCCTCTCCTCTCCTCTCCTCTCCTATCCTCTATTCTCCTCTCCTCTCCTCTCCTCTCCTCTCCTCTCCTCTCCTCTCCTCTCCTCTCCTCTCCTC
>NDGN011552184.1:0-14650 GCA_002564285.1 Tympanoctomys barrerae | reverse complement strand
TCCTCTCCTCTCCTCTCCTCTCCTCTCCTCTCCTCTCCTCTCCTCTCCTCTCCTCTTCCTTCCCCTCCCCAGTCCTTCCCTCTTCTCTCCTCTTCTATCTCCTCCTCTCTCCTTCCTTCCTTCCTTCCTTCCTTCCTTCCTTCCTTCCTTCCTTCAATTTTAATCATATTATTTTTACTGAGGTATGGTGAGATCAGAGCAGATATTTTGAGAGAAAACAAATAGAGTTTCACAGTTTCATTACTCCTGGGTCTTAAGGACAGCATCCCCTGCCACACAGGGCCACTTGGGGGGAACCCAGCACCAGGCCCAAGTGAGTGAGGAGAGAGCTTTAGGCAGGCCTCTTTACTCTAGTTTCTGCAGGGCTGAAAGGGTGAGGCAGGCAAAAAATTAAGGTTAGTAGGTGTCAATAATTTCACTGTGTTGTGGGGGTTGGGGGCTGGCCCTGGCCAGCTGGTCTCAGCCCTCAGATTTGGTTGATAGTTGTCTAGAGTGTGCAGAAGTGGGCAGGATTAGTCACCTGTCCAAGCTGGGGAAATGACTGACCTCCTTCTCAGGGTCTCAGAACTAGGGCAGGATAACGTTAAAAAACATTGTGCTAAGTAAGTCCAGTGTTAGGAAGATCTGAAGCTGAGATATTTATCAGGTGGACAGTTGTGCCCAGGTCCCCTCATGAATACTGAATGCTGGAAATGCATCGAGAGACCAAAGCTTAACAGCCTAAGGTTGCTGTCCTCAGTTGTCCCTTAATGCAATAACATAAATGGATCTAGAAGTGCACAGAGTGACAGCAGCCAGACTAGCCTCTAAAAAGTGTGCATATCTTGTGATGACACTTACATAACATTCTATAAAATGCACCTAAAACCACAGAAATTGAAAGGAGATCGATGGTTGCCTGGGCGCAGGGCAGGAAGAAGACAAGGAGAAGACTGGGATTAAACAAATGATGGAAGGAGAATTTCCACCTAAGGGAAGAGCAGAAGCTTTATTGTAGATACTTCAGTTTTATCTAGCAAAACACACATGGGGAATGCTGCAGGATATCTTATTAATAAATGCTGACATGCCTTGAAGTTGTAAATATGTTTGCCGTTAGTCTTCCTGTTGCTCTGTCAGAGTGTATGTTACAGAACACAGAAAATGGGGAGAAATGACTGTAGGGAGAGATGCCTTGGTTTTGTTTCTCACTTTGTTTTATTTTTCAGTAAATAAGAGACAGACACGGAACTGAGCAGTGCAATACAGTGTGTAGTTTGTAATAATTATTGCAGTTGGGAGCATAAGCCTTCTTGTTTATTATTTAAAAGAGAGTTCTGAAAGTATCTAACACATTCCTGTAATGAATAACAGAACATTAACCTTCAAAAGGATTACCATTTTAGAGAAAATCCTGTTATTATATTTCTATGAGGAATTGTTTAGATTTATTTTGCTAGGATTATTGCAATTTTGATAACTATTCCTATCACTGACACCAGATAACTTGTAATACAATTATCCATAGCTGTAAATAAACCTACATTCTATTTTCAACACACAAACTACATAAAACCAGTAATGTAACTACCACAGAGATGTAGTCTATGGTTTTTCACACATGATATTGTAGGAAATACATTAAAATATCATGAGACCTCGCTTATGCGTTTCTGGTTACCAGACAGGCATGCTAACCTCATTCTTGTACAAAATCTCATTTATTTCACTTCAAAACTAGAAGTCACTGAATAAACAGTTTGCAAGTAAATCATAAAATGTGTATATTTCCAAATATACAAATACATTTAAAAATTTTATGTTTACAAACATACATGACAAATGAAGCTTAGTGTGAGTTGTAGGAGTAGCCACAATATTATATGTAGGCTTGTGCATTTGCAAGGAACATTTTATTCATCAGGTCTGAAATAGTCAAAGAATCATGGATCTAAGCAAGAGTCCTGCCACAGTCCTTTCTACTGCCATCCACGAGACCTTGGATAAAACATCCTTTCTGGGGCTAGTGTTTTCCTTTGAAAGATAAAGGGGGATGGCACATTAAATAACTTCTAAACTGTCTTTTGTTGGCTCAAACAATTACAATTTCTTTCCTAAAAATTATTTCTCATTTTAGAAAAAATATGTTATCAAATATGAATTTTATTATATAAAAGAAAAGCATGCATTTTGCTTTTGAATGATTATCTTTTTCAAATAGCTTTTTTGAAAAGGATAATGAACTATACATATTTAATATATATAATTAGAAAGTTTTTTAAATTAATGATTTGGTACAGGGTTTCACTACGCAGTTCAGACTCATAGTGATCCTTCTGTTTCCAGCCTCTCCAGTGCTGGGATTACAGGTGTGCACCATCATGCCCGGTCTCAGTGCCCCGCTCAGTGCACCTGGGCATTAGACTGGTGTAGCATGTGCCAGAGATTGAACCCCAATCTCTGCGCTTGCCTAAGGAGGCACTTAGTCCACTGAGCTATCTCACTAGCCCTAGAAAGTTTTGACATTTGCAAATATCTATGAAATTATTACCAAAATTAAGATAATGAATATATCCATTCCTAAAATCTCCTTCTGTCCTTTGCATAATCCCTGTCTTTTCCTTGTCCTCTCTTCAGCCCTGTGTCCAGGCAGCCACTGACCTTTCTATTGCTACAGTAAACATCCTCACAAGGTCTGCTCACTTTTGGGGGTATTCTGGTTGAAGTACGTAGGGTAATTTTACATTCTCTTGTGCTGTTGCATATATCGGAGTCATTCCTTTATGTTGTAGCATATTCCACTGAAAGAACATACTACAGTGTACGCATTTAATGACAGATGTTTTCATGTTTCCTGCTTTTATCTGCAGCAAGTAAAGCTTTGAAGAACATTCCTGTATGTCTTTGTATGGACATATGCTTTCTCTTGGGTAAATATTTTGGGAGTGAATGGATCGTATTAGATGCCTGTTTAACTTTTGTGAAGCCACAAATTGTTTCCAAGTAGTGGCCCTATTTTACATTCCTCAGTAATGTGTAATAGTTCAAGTTCTTCTGTCGCTAACAATGGGTACAGGCAGGTCAGTCTTAAATTCGAGCCTTTCTTGTGAGTATGCAGTGTGATTTTATTGTGATCTGGAGTATTTGTACTTTCCTAACAGCAGGAAATACTGAGTGTCCTTTTGTGTGATCATTTGTCTCTGTTTTACTGTTTTTTTGAAGTATCTGTTCAGATGCTTTTTTCCCTGTTCAGTTAGGATGCTGTTTTCATTTTTTAACTGAATTTTGAGTTCTTTATAGATTGTTGGTATTTTT
This sequence comes from Tympanoctomys barrerae, assembly GCA_002564285.1. Lineage (NCBI taxonomy): Eukaryota > Metazoa > Chordata > Mammalia > Rodentia > Octodontidae > Tympanoctomys > Tympanoctomys barrerae. The sequence continues at coordinate 11,356 of NDGN011552184.1, read as the reverse complement.
ACTTCTAGCATTTATTAGGTGGAACCAGAGCATAGGTCCAGGATGAATTATCTCAATACTGATGTCTTCTCTACCTGTACATTCATAAGCTTCCCAGTCTACCTGTTGCAACTGGTTTACTCCTGTTCCTGTCTGAGAATCGAGCAGCATCACTTCTAATTCTTTGGGGTGAATTTTTTAGAGCCCTTGACCTTGTATATGTTTTCAAGGACCTGTGCTGACCAGTAATCAGCAGAAACCCCGAGGGGTGCCCTGCAAGGGTCTGGAGCCCTTTTCCACTTAAGATCTGGTACACGGTTCTAGCTGCTGTGCTCTCCTCGGCTCTGGTATGGAGCTGGTTCCCTTCCCCTACAGCATGGCTTGGAAATACAAGATAGTAAGCTCAGGCCATTTTAGGAGTTGCCTTGTCTGTTACTTGCCTCTCAAGGATAGCTGTCCTTCATTTTCTGATGGCAAAAGTCTTAAAAACTGCTTTTCTACATTTTTGTTCTTTTTTCACTGTTTGAAGGAGGATGGTACAATTGGTCCCTTTTACTTCAATTTTGATAAGAACCAGAGTACTGAATTTTTTTTCTTTATGGAGTTTTAATATAAGCTAGTCATTTGGAGGTCTGAAGTTACTCACTCACAATTCACGGTTATCAGCATGTGTCTAGTTTTAGTCTTCTGTATGTGGAAATCCAGTTTTTCCTTCTCTGTTTATCAAAAAGACTATGTTTCTTCCAGTGCATATGTTTGGCCTCTTTGTCAAGCATAGGGTAGCAGAGTGTGTTTGGAGGTGTTTCTGCATTTTCCAATCTGTTCCACTGATCTTCAGGTCTGTTTTCTTGTGAGTACCATGCTGTTTTTGTCACAGAAACTTTGCAGTATAATTCCAAGTCAGGGATTGTGATGCTCCTGTGCTATCTTTGTTGTCTAGAATTGATTCCTCTACTCTAAGTCTTTCCTGGTTCCAAATGAATATTAAGCAATTTTTCTCTAGTTTTGTGAAGTATACTAATGGTATTTTGATTGCAATTGCATTAAATTTGTATAATCATTTGGGAGTATGGCCATTTTCACTATGTTGATTCTTACTACCAAGAGCAAGGGATATTGTTCCATTTTCTGATGTCCTTTTTGTTTCAGTTACTTTTCTCTTGTTCCTGGGGTAAAATGCCAGACACTTAAAATTAAGGAAGAAAAGGTTTATTTAGCTAACAGTTAGTGGAGATTTCAGTCCATACTCAGCTGGCTCTAAAGCAGAGTGCCTCATGGTAGAGGGCAGCAGTTCATGGCAGTGGCGGCAAACAGCAAAAAGCAAAGGGAGGGGCAGCAGCTGTGACTGCTAGTAAGCCTCTTTCCCCTCCTTACATTTGTATCCAGATTATCTGCACCAGGGCAAGTATAGCACTTACACCCATAATACCAGCATTGGATCAAGAATTAATCACAAACTCTGGAAGTAGCCTCAGGACTGCAGGAGGTTTTGGAGGGGGGGACAACTAGACAGAAACCATAACACTCTTTGATTTCCTTTACAAAGAGTACTATCATTTTTCTCACTGTAAAATGATATACCCTACTTTCATTGTCAGATTGATTCCTAAGTATTTCCTTTCTTTAATGTTATTGTAAAAGCATTTTGCAAAGCTAATTTCTCTTTCAGCAAGCTTCTTATTTGTGTACAGAAATGCTATTGATTTTTTAAGTGTTGACTTTCAGTATACTCCTGAATTTGGTTTTACGTATAGAAGTATTTTGGTGGAGTTTTGGGGGCTTTCTCTGTAGGGCATTATGTTATCAACAGAGTATAATTCCTTTCTTTCCCATATTTAGTCCTTTAATTTATTTAAAGGGGAAGGAAGCTTGCTAGCAGTCACAACTTATTTCTCTTGTCTAATTGTTCTGGCTAATGTTATTGAAACTATATTGAGTAAGAGTGGTGATTGTGGGTAATCTTGTCTTGTTTCTGATTTTATGATGAAAACTTTTAGGTTTTTTTTATTAGTATGATGCTGGAAATTTTGTGATAGGTGGCTTTTATGAGATTGAGGTAAAGACCATCTATTTCAATTTTCTGTAGGTTTTTTCTTATCATGAATCAGTATTTGTCTATATTAAATGTTTTTTCTGCATCTATTGAGATGATCATATGATTTATGTCTTTGGATCTGTTAATATAGTGTATTACATTTATTGATTTGTGTATGTTGAACCACTTGTGCATCCCTGGGATGAATCCTACTTGGTCATGGTGCATAAGCTTCTTGATGATTTGCTGCATTGTTTTGTCAGTATGTTATTGAGGACTTTTGTATCTATCTCCCTTATGGAGATTGGCTTGTAGTCTTTTTGTGGTTGGATCCTTCTTTGGTTTTGGTATCAGGATAATATCTGCTTCCAGGAATGACTTTAGGAGTATTGCTTCACATTAGATTTCATTAAAGAATTTGAGAAGTAGTAGCATTACATATCTTCTCTAAATGTCTCGTGGGATTTAGTGGTAAATCTGTCAGGATCTAAGTTTCTCTTTGTTGGTAAGTTTTAATTACATTTTCAATTTTATTGACTGATATTGTGTCAATATCAGTGACTGATACTGATTTCTATCTTTTTGAGTCCACTTTGGTAATTCATATGTCTCTAGGATTTTGTCCATTTCTTCTCTTTTCACTTTATTAGCATAAAGCTCTTCAAAGTGGGTATAGGATTTCCACAAGATCAATTTTGATTTTACCTTTTTAATTACTAATTGCATGGCTTTGAGTCTTTTCTTTCCTTTTAGGGGTTAAAGTTGGCTAAGGATTTGTCAATTTTATTAGATCTTTTAAAGAACCAACTCTTTGGTTTATTGAGTCTTTGAATTATTTTCTTAGCTTCAATTGCATTATTTTTTTCTCTTTGTATTTTCCTCTCTTTCATGAGCTTTGATATGTTCTTTTCTACAAGTTTGAAGTTCAACATCAGTATGTTTTAGCTTGCTCTGTTTTCTTGATGTGCTATTTCACTGCTGTAAATTTCCCTTTTGCAATTGCTTTCATTGTGTCCCATAAGTTCCAGTACATTGTATTAGCATTATCATTTAATCGTAGATACTGTTAATTTCTTCTTTCATCTGTGACCCATTGGTTGTTCAGAGGGTATATATTCAATTTCCATGTGTTTATGGAGTTTTTGTGGGAGTGCTGTCACTGTCACAGAGCCAGCCCAAGACCAATAAGTCACCCTCTAGCTCTTCTCCAGTGGGGGGAGTTCTGACTTCCCACTCATTGCTCTCCCCAAGTTTACTTAAATCCTGTGCGTGTAAGTTCCTCTCTGAAATCACTGGTCACAGGGCAGGAAGGTTCATGATGTTCTAATCACTATTTTCACCACCTCACATATGTTCCCTAATCTTATATTAATAGGGATTCACATTAACTACTGCGGACCAAAACCTAAACAAAACAAATTGGTGGCTCTTTGGGAAGGGAGCAATTTTCTTGTTACTCCTGTTTATGTTGGCAAAATATGCTTCACACTGCAGCATCCTCTGTGTGGAGGAAGGCAAAAGGGGGAAAGGGCCTTATATCCCAAATCTATCCTGTGGCTTGATTTAGCCACACTATTGCGGTCCATCAGGTATTTTTGGGAAGCTTCTCACAATGGTGGTTGCTGCTTTGTGTGCAGGTGGCAGTTCCACCAGCAATCCTGTGGATTATTTTTCCATTTTATAAAGTCCTACGTCTATATTTTGTTTGAACTACAAGTCTCGTATTTTGGATTGATTTTGGCAACAAGGTGTATGTTCCTCTGTTTCTTCTAATTAACTATGCTTTTAGTTGATTTTCCTCAAGTAGAGCTGATGTGACTCTTCCTCTATTTAGCCATGTTAAATCCCTCCACTCATCCATTTGAAGAATACAACTAAGTGGCTTTTAAAGGAGACACAAACATGGGAAATCTTTACCTCAGTCAATTTTGGAGTGTATTTATTCACACAAAGAAAAACTCTGACTTTTAGATATTTACTCTGCCCCACATTCTATCTCACCCACTCAGTCCTAACAAATATCAGTCCACTTGTCCACTTTCTGTCTCTAAAATCTTGTAGATTGTGGTCATTTTATGTGAGTAGAATAATATATATTTAGTCTTTTGTGACTGGCTTCTTTCATTTAACATATTGACCCAAACTGAATCATTTTTCAATTCTTAATTCTTTTTCATGGCTAAATAGTATTATGCATATCATAACAAAGTATTAAAATATAGATACACTGAATTTTACAAAATTTATTTATTTATTTGGCACATCTGGGTCTCACTACACAGATTGGACTCATAGTCATCTTTCTGTCTCAGCCTCCTCAGCACTGTGATCACAGGCATGTGCCACCACGCCTGGTTTTGGTGGCCAGCATGTCACGCAGCATTGGTGATCACACTCAGGTCCTTGCGCTTGCCAGGCAGGCACTTAGACCACTGAGCTATCTCTCCAGCTCTCTTACTTTATTAATCTGTTGATGGCAGTTTGGGTTGTCTTCACTTTTGGCAGTTGTGAACAGTGCTGTTATGAATATTCATGTGCATGTACCAGTTTGAACACAACTTTTCAACTTAGGGGGTATATTTCTCCAAACAAAGTTATTGGGATGTATGGAAACTCTAGCATTCTATCCTCTGAAATAAAATTTTTCATTCTCGAGTCATCAGGCCACGAACTATGGAAGCCGCCAGCGTCCTGGTTGCAGCCCTATGTCTGGAGCATATGGTGCACCAGCACTTCTGTGGGTCAAGCATTCTTTCCTTCAGGCTCTCATTCCCCCTCCTGTGGTCCCTCTATAAGGTTTATCTGTTTCATCAGTATTTTTATCTAAGACAAGGATGAGCCTATCAACATTGTTTCATCAGTCAGTGAAACACTAATTTCAGTTTTAGAGTCCATGAAGTGAGAACGATATACACAGTAAACAAGAAAAAAAGATTCCATTAATTTCTAAAGAATAAGGGCCAGTGGTATAGCTCAGCAGACTAAGCGCTTGCTTAGCTAAGCTCAGGAGCAAGGGTTCAATCCTTGGTTCCGCTTGCCTCACCAGCCCCACCTCTGGGTGCACTGAGCCAGTGAGGGACTCTGGGCACAGTAACATTGCCTGTAATCCCAGGACTTGGGAGACAGAAATCAGGAGGATTGCTACTAATGTGGGCTATGTAGTTAGACCCTGAACAAAAAAGAAAAAAGAAAAAAAAAGAAAGAAAACCAAAAAAAATTCTAAAGAATAATATTTCCAAATTTGAGGTACTTGCTCATGATTATTGAGATTGAAAGCTGTAAAAGTCATTTATCAGCTATTGAGATGTTACATGTAGTATTGGATTATGTTGGCTTAATCTGTCATTTTTGAATACATGAAGAAGAGTGACCCCACCATCACCTCATTTGAAAGCCAAGAATACTTTTTCCAGATTTCTTAGAGTCCCAGGGACTGGAGCCTATTCTGAAGTCATTGCAGATGAACTTACAAGTGTCTTGTCATATGACTCAATTCATGTTTACTATGACCCAAGGTGCTCCTTTTACAGGATCTGGCCTAGGGTGTTCTCTCTAAGTGAATTATCTCTATGGTATCTCTATGCTTACCTTCTTGCAAAAATCACAAATATTTTCCTAGTGGTTGCATCATTCTTATTAAGAAATGAAGATGCCAATTTCTTCACACCCTTGCAAACACTCTTATTACTTTACCTATTTTTTAAAAGTTATATCCATTTTAGTGAATGTGATTTTCATCTGTTTTTCCTATTGACTGAGGCTGGTCATCATCTTCTCATGTGCTTGTTGGTCATTTGTATTTTTTGAAAAGTATTTATCCAAGTTCTTTCACAATTCATTTTAGGAACCAGGTTATTTTTGTTGTTGAATTGTCAAAATTCTTTATCTCCTCTTCCATTCTATGGTTTACCCTTCAAATTTCTAGGTAGTGATGGATATGTAATATTTTGAAAGTATATCAAAATATACTTTATCTTTGTTGTTGCAGTTTGTGCATTTGATGACACATCAAAGAAACTATCCCTAAACCCAAGGTGATAAAGATTTACATATATCTTTTCTATGAATAGTCTTATGGTTGTAGATTTTACATTTCTCTCTTTGATGCATTTTATGTTGACTTGTGAGGTAAATCAGTTAAGTGATGTGAGGGAAGAGTTTGGCTTCAATCTCTTACTTATGAGCATTCAGTTGTCTCAGCACAATTAATGTAAAAGCTCATTCTTTTCCTGTTGAATAATCTTGGTACACCTGTTACAAATTAGTTGACCATAGCCACATGAGTTTAATTCTAGACTGACATCTGTGCATCTGATCTGGATTTCTACCTCCATGCGAGTATCACACACTTTTGGTTTCTGAAATATAACTTTTTGTTTTGTTTTTGTCACAGTTATATTGGCTACTTGGGTTCCTTACAATTCCATATAAATTTTAGAATCAACTCATTCATTTCTACAAAGTAATCAGTTAAAATTCTAACAGGATTACACTACATCTGTAAGTCAGTTGGGGAGGGATTCCCATACTAACAATATTAAGTCTTCTAATTGATGGACATGGATTGATTTCTCACTCATTTGCCTCTTGTTTTACTTTCTTTCAATTTTTTTTGTTAAAGATTTATGTTTTGCTTTTTTGTTATTCTTATTTCTGAACTCAGTTCTCATTCTTATTATGAATTGTATTGCTTTTCAAATTTAATTTTTAGTTTGTTCACCTTAAGTATATAGAAATATAACCATTTTTATTTATTGACCTTATATCTTGTAACATCGCTTAACTCATTAATTACTTACAATACATAGAATACTTTTGGTGGATTCTTTAGGAATTTTAATATATAACATTGTGTAATCTGAAATTATAATTTTACTTCTTAATCTGTATAGCTTTTATTTCTTTTTCTTGCTCAACTTCTCTGCCTGCAGCCTCTAATATAGCATGGAATAGAAGTGACAAGCAAATACCTTTAACTTGATTACTATTCCTTAATTTTTTAAACCATTTCTGCCAATGCTTTATTTCAGATAATCAGTAGAATCACTGCCACATCACCTCTGTTCCCTGACACACTCCATCTTCCAATTTTCTTTGGGGATTTATTAGATGTCAAGAAATTCATACAATATTCTGTGAAGGACCAACAGTTTTCAATACTGAAAGCCCATCTTTGGGGCTTTCACACACATTAACCTATTTTTACCATTGCTGGCCACTAGACTCATTCTTTAATGTAATGATGGAATTATCCTTGAATTTGTTATGGGAGCATTTCTCAGATTGTCTTTTTCTCCTCGGCCTGCTCCTCTTCCTCCTCCTCCTTCTCTTCTTCCTCCTCCTCCTCTTCCTCCTCCTCCTCTTCTTCTTCCTCCTCCTCCTCCTCCTCTCCATCTTCATCTTCCTTTTCCTTCTCCTGCTCTTCTCTGAGTAAGATTTTATCTTTAAAATAATCTCTTGCTAACCTTTCTCACCACCCTTCATGTTTCTCCTAATTAGAGTAATTGACTTTGCTTTGATCATATGCATTTCCTTCTTAGAAGCTTGGGATTCCAAATTACCTAATTCAATCAAATGGAAATTTACTATGATTCCAAATAGTTTTTCAGGTGCTCGCTTTTCGCTGCTGTCTGCCTCCTCCCCATCTTCTATCACAAACCCACATGTTATTCCCCTCAAATCACAAATTAGTATTTTATCCTATTATTTATTGTTCTATCATTTCTACTTTATGATAGTAATATTTTTATTTGTATTTTTTGTATTTTAAATTCAATGTAAAGTGGAATTTATTTGGTGAAAAAAACTATTTATGTTTCTTTATGTAGTAAAGCAAAAATCACAGCCATATACAAGATGACAAGGATTATCTGGAAGTGCTCACACAAACACACTGTCTTGCAATGTTTATTACTCCATTCAATGAAAAATCACCTTCCCCTCATCTTCTAGACTCTGCTCAAAACACATTTCAGTCAAGAAGTTGTTTCATTTTAATGCTGCTCCAGTAATTTAAGCAGCTTTGTGATTATAATGATCCATTTGTAATTGATATACAAGATATACCTTATTTAAGAAAGTACAATGTAAAAGCATGTATAATGCATGCAAAATTATAATTGCCTTAATAAATTTTATTCCAGCGGGTTCCTTTAAATGTACATTATATTTTCTGTAAGTTATTAAAATTTAAAATAGCAAATACTATTTCCAAAGATGTGAAGTCTCTGCATACTTATAAATCTATAATTATAAATAAATAAAATGAATTGTTTCAAAGACAGATGAAAGAATACAAACTTTGGAATAATTTCGAATATATGAAAATTTAGTTTCTAATGCTTTAGTATTACACATTTTTATAAAGCTATTCCTTAATATTCATATTTGCCAAACACTGTAAGTGTAGTTTCTTTTTTATTTTAAAGAGAAAAAGGTAAAAATAACAAAAAGAGTTTTAAGACAGGTTAGTAAGAGAATTACCATAATTAATACATTGCATATTATTGTCTTCATAGTAGTTATTTAGGGTTTATATAGGCATGATATCTTTTCCAAACAATATTAGCATAAATATTTCTTTTCAATGAACTAAGAGAAACTAGCTGTATAAGTATCTTAACTACCTTGTGTATAAATGTATATCTTTCTTGTTCCCTTTCTTTCCACATTTCTTTTGACAAGTTCCTTCTCCATTCACAATATCTTTTGTGTATTTTGGACCTTGTTTATTCATTCAGTTTTTCACACTAAAGAGACAATACAATGCTTATACTTATGAGTCGGATTTATTTCACTTATGAGTATGGTCTTGAGTTGCATCCATTTAACTATGAAAGTCTCCAGTTTTTTTCTGTTTCATAACTGAAGAGTACTAATATATTACATTCCTTGATGAATGGGTATTTGAGTTGCTTTCAAGATTTAGATTTGACAAACATGAGTGAACATATATCACTGTGGTATGTTTTTAATTCTTCTGGAAAAATACACAAAAGGGGAATAGCTGGGTTGAATCAGACATATAGTCCTAATTGTTTGAGGAATCTCCACACATATTTCCACAGTGGTTGCACCAGTCTGCACTCCTACCAACAGTGGAGAAGGGTTCCTTTTTCTCTACAGTTCTACCAGTATTTGTAATTGGTTGATTTCTTGATGAAAGCCATTCTTTCGGGGGTGAGATGGAATCTCAGTGTTGTTTTAATTTGCATCTCTTGAATGACCAATAATGTTGAACATTTTTTCATATATTTATCTGTCACTTATATTTTTTCCTCTGAGAAGCATATATTCACCTCAGATGGCCATTTTTGCATTTGGTCTTTGAATTTGGGATCAGATTTTCTTCAATTCTTTCTATGTTCTAGATAGAAGTCCTTTGTCTTAGATACAACTGGCTGTACTAGTTTTCCTCCTCTGTGGGTTTTCTTTCACTCTGTGGGTGAGTTCTTTTGTTGTGCAAAAGCTTTTTAGTTACTATTTTCGATACTTTTTAGTTACTGTTTAGTTACTGTCTTAGCTAATATTCTCTCATTACTGAGATAAGATACTTGACACACAAAATTAAAGGAGAGGTTTATTTAGCTCATGATTTGTAGAGGTTTCAGTCCATAATCAGCTGGCTCTAAGGCAGGGCGGCATGGCAGAGGGGATACAGTTCAAGGCAGCAAAAGACAGCAAAAGCAGCAACAGCAAGGAAGGGGAAAAGCAAGGCTCTTTTTCTCCCTTATATTCTCCCATATCTCCCGTATGCCAGCTATCTGCCCACACCATCGCATGCCTTCCTCTTGCATATGCTCAGGATGTTTACAAAGTAAGGACCCTGGTTCCCTGCTGAGTCACTTATTAAAGTTTCTAAACTCGTCAGGTTTCAAGTTGGCACAATTTATCAACCATTACAGATCCATTTGTTGATTCATTGTAATATTTCCCTTATAGACTGGATTTTGTTCATGAAGTCTCTGTCTACACCTGTATTCTAAGTTTTTGCCTACTTTATTGTCTAGTAAATTTAGAGTTTATACTTCAATATTTATATCTTTGAAAAATTTTGACTTTACTTTGTTGCATGGTGATAGACATGGGTTGAAAATTAGTCTTCAGTATGTGGAAAGTCAGTTCTTTGCAGCAGCATTTATTGAAGAGACTATCTTTCTTTCCATGAACATGTTTGGTCTTATATCAAAGACAAGGTGACTGAATGTGTTTGTGCTTGCGGTTGCATTTGCATCTTCTGTTATGATCCAATGATTCTTAGGCTTTTTTTTTTTCCAATGCCATGCTAATTGTCTTAGTTACTCTTCTCTCATTGCTGGGACAAATACCCAACACCCAAAATGAAGGAAGGAAAGATTTATTTAGTGCACACTTACTGGAGGTTTCAGTCTATACTCAGCTGTCTCCAAGACAGTGTGGCACATAGCAGAAAGCGACCATTCATGATGGCAACAAAGAGCAAGAGCAAATGGTAAGAGTAGCAGCAACAATGGCTACAGAGAAAAAGTCTGTCTCCCTTGAGTTGCATTCAGGCTATGTGCCCCGGGCAGGTTGTAGCACTCACACCCATAATCCCAGAGGCACTCATACCTATAATCCCAGTGGATCATGAGTTAATCACAAACTGTAGAAGTCCACTTCAATGACCACATGAGGCTTTGTGGGGATAACAGAACACAAACCATAACATTGATTTTATTACAGTAGTTTTAAAATATAATTTTAGGTCTGTAATGGTGATGCCCTCTGACTGGCCTTTGCCATTCCAAATTGATTTTGATATTTTAGATCTCTTCTGGTTCTAAATGAATTTTAGGAGTGTGTTCTCTGGATTTGTGAGGTACACTGATGGTGTTTCAATTAGGAATGCATTGAATTTGTGTAGCATTTTTGGGAGTGTGGCCATTTATGCTATGTTGATTCTTCCTATCCAAGAGAAAGGGATACTTTTTGTATTTTCTGATATTATCTTCAATCCTCTTCTTTAGAGTATTGTAATTTTCAATGTAGAGATCTTTTTTATATCCTTTGTCAGATGGATTCCTAAATACTTCATTTACTAATTTAGTTTTTTGTGTGTCCTGTCCTTTTTTGTTTCACCATAATTTTATTAAGAAACAAATAGCAATGAGAGAGTTTCAAACCAAATTGGTAGGGCAATTTCAACAATTAACACATTGCCTACTCTCTTCCTAGTGGTTATTTGCTGCACAAGATGCAGAAATGATATCCTATTTACAAACACTATTATTAAAAAATCCCTCTATTCATTAAGAGAACATAACTATGTATCTATCCTAACCATTTTGAATACACAGATACAAAATGGACATTCATCTGTAT
>NDGN011552181.1:894-30708 GCA_002564285.1 Tympanoctomys barrerae | reverse complement strand
GAGGCTTGGCTCCTAGGTCCTTAGGAAAGTGAATTCTGAACTGGAAAGCCAACTGAAAGCTGGGAGGCTTACCAGAGCATCTCAAGGAGTTCTCCCCCTCCACACAGCTGCCTCTTTGGGTGCATTTTCAATTTCTGAACATTCCACTAGAACTTGGCACAAATTTAATGACAGCTTTGTTCCCTCCTGAACTGTACTCAATGACCAAAGTGTAAACATTTCACTGATTTAGAGCTTGTTCCACGGAACCAGGCTGACAGATTTGGACCAATCTCCAGCACTCAACTAGTGAGATTTGGGAAAACTAGCTGATATATCTGAGACTCGGTTCTCATTTTTGAAATGAGGTTGCTATGAAAATTATGGGAAACTATTCTATGGAGAGATTATCACAATGTTTGTCACACAGACACACAGTTTAAATATCGGCCATGACTGCCCTTAAAATCCTAAATTCTTCAAGTATCAGTCTCACTGTATTTGAGTCTTTGAACCCTTTACATACTGAGCCATTTGTCATCACTGCTAGCATCTGTTCTTCTCAAGTATTGCGGTCATGCTGGCTCTACATAGAGTTCTGTTCTACCTCATCAGGGTGGTAGATGCACACGAGTCCATCAAAGCTGGCTATAAACAGACTGGAGAGTCAGTGACTAAGCTTCACTTTCATGTATTGTGGAGCTACCGACTCAGAAAGTTGACTTTCTGCCTACCTTTGCAATGTGTGGCAAGTTTAAACCAATTTTAGTTTTCTTATTTCCTTTAATCCATGAATTCAAATCATTCACTTTGTCTCATCCTCCCTCCTATTGAAGTTACTACTTTCTCCCAAGGTGACAGGAGAGACTTTTGTAAATCAGTGATTAATCATCATCTATCTAAAGTCAAAATTATCTCACTCTGTATTCAGTGTGTCACTGCAGCCTTCATGTTCCTCAACCCCCCCACACACACACATCACCAGCTTTAGCTCACATTTAATCAGATTTCAGATGTACTTTATGGACCGTACTTCTTCTCATTAATGAACTGACTCCCCATCCTGCAGATGAGTTGAACTATCTTTGTATCATTTCTGTTGTTGCTGCTGTTGGTTAGTTCATTTGCAATGTCCACTTTGCCATCAGATTGCTCACAGCAAGTCTATCAACAAACACTCCAAGCTACATTTGGACTATGACCTCAGTCGTAACTTCAGTAGTTTTACCTCAAAAGTACAGCATTCCCAGCATCTTTTCTACACCCTTTATTTTTATCCCTGTATGTTATTCAGAACCAATTGAACATTCTAAACCATGTAGATGGACAATTCTGAACTAAAATAAGACATTATCCTCATTAATAAACAAAYCAGGGCTGGGGAGATAGCTCAGTAGAATAAGCACTTGCCTGGCAAGTGCAAGGGCCTGAGTTCAAGCCCTAGTTCTACCAATAAATAAATAAATAAATAAATAAACAAACCATGGACATAGCAGAAAAGATGCCCAGTTGTGGACACTGTTTATAGTATCTATCTGTGCACACTTTCTACAGTCATTACATGATCATCATGAATAGGTCAGGCAGTGTGGCTCAAATCCATTTTGTAATTATACAGCCATTTGAGCTGGTTGGGTTATCTAACTTCTCCATAGTCATTCCCTATCAAAAGCACAAATAATAGTAATTATTAAAGTGTTCTCAAGTGCTTATGCACTCTGTTTTCAGACTCTCTAATTGCCCTACTAGACTACAATTTCATTTTGAAGTTCTAGCACTTACCACTTATTTTTAAAGTTTTCCTATTTAATTGGAGGGCAGTTTTTAGAATCCTGAAGGTATTTCACCTATTGTTGACCTTTCATGAACTAGAAAAATTATTTTCAATGAGAAAATTCAGTATCTATGGATAATGGTTGAATAATTCTTTTTATTACATCCTTCCCACCTATTCTATGATACAAATCATTGGTTTGAATCCACATTAATAAGGATTTTTCTTGGCATATTTTCCTGTTAGTCCTCTGTTTAATACTTAGTACCCACAACAGCCAAGCTTATTAAGGAAGCTGCATAGCTCTCGCTACTTTGGAAGGAAAGGAGTCCCCAAGGAATTGGAACATATCAGATGCTTCTTTCTTTGCTCATAGTGGAGGGCAAGAACTAATTCACTAGGAAGATTCTATATACTGTTACCTACCTATTTGTATAACCCCAATATTTATATTCCTCTATGTCCCCTGAAGCACACTCAGTCTTAACTAAAGGTTCATGAGTCATTATAAAGGATGAGCCCCAGCTCTTGAATGTATTAAAAAGAGTTCCTCAAGCATGTGAAATGCAGTCCAGCATGTTTGGTGTTTAAGTATATCACATGAACAAGTATAATAATTCCCACCATCTATTTGTCACATACTTAGTTTCAGGTTCAGTGTTTGATTGCCTATATCCTTTTCATCTTAAACACTTAAAGTCCTAAGTCAGTGTTGTTCATCTTTACAAAAATAAAATCAATATTTAGCAGTTTAAAGGTGTCCGTGTCAGAAGGCTTTTAAGAGTTCAAGTCCTGATTTATTTCTGTCTCCCAAATTTTCGCCCTTGGGCATGTTCTCCTAACCCATCCCTTTTTAACCATAAAAGAGATGCTATTTGATTTTTAAGTGTTCCACCATACATCGCAGGAGTGATATAGGTTTTCTACTCCTATGTGAAAAATAAGGTGGCTCCTCACTATAAATCTTCAAAATTCAGCTTTATGCATTTTGAAGAAATAGTACTTAAGAACTAAGCTATGACCAATGTATCTTAGGACTTCTTATGGCATGGGTAGGTCTCTCTACTCTCTGTCCTACTAATGTTATTCTTATCGTTTCAACTCAGTAAGATATTTCTATGGAGTCACCAGCTGAAGAACATGGGAATTTGCTGCTATTGAGGCCAGAGCTTTAACGTGCCATTTACCAATGTATCACTTCAGTGGTATGCAGAAAGGCTGAAAGAGAGAGGGTGTGTCATCAGTCCCCACTTTCTTAGAAAATAGACCTTGCTGAAAAAATAATTAGTAAAGGTCTCAATAAAATGTGAGCCCAATCAATGGAGTGGGCATTAGCTAACCTTTTCCTGCAGTGTGCATTTCAAATATTTTAAGGATGGTTTATCAAAAACATAAGGCTGTTTTCTCTGCTTACCGCTATGTGCTTTGTGACCTGCTCACCCTGTCCCTGTGCCAGGTTCTGAGTCTTCCAGCAGCGCAGGTTCCTCAGGATCGCTGTCCCGCACCCATCCTCCTCTCCAGAGCACAGCCCTGGTCTCAGGAGTGGCCCCTGGCTCACCTGGCTGTGTGTCCTATCCAGAGAATGGAATGGGGGGCCAGGTCCCTTCTAACAACACCAGCTACATCCTTCTTCCACTTGAAGCTGCAACAGGCATCCCGCCCGGAAGCATCCTTCTTAATCCACACACAGGTTAGTTTCTACCTATTTTGATGATATAAGGTTGTCAGAAGGTTGTTCTGACATTTCATTTTATGAATTTGCTAGCACGTGTTTTTGAAAATTTGTAAGTAGGGATGCTGAGTGTGTGGATTTGTGTGTAGCATCTTTGTTTAAAAAGAGCAAACATATATCAGATTTATACTTTCGTATCTATCTTAACACAGATATGGATATTTCCCTGAAACATTCACTTTTGTCTCTTTCCTTTCTTTTCACCATAATATCTCATGCATTCTTGAGAGCTAAGGCTAGAAACAGGAGTGTAATGAGCCAGGTTATACTAATTAAAACTTTGGGTTCCTTGGACCTAATCCTTCATTAGCTCATATTAAATCAAAACATTTTTCAGCATCTGAAAAAATCTCAGGATTTTATTTACCTTCTGAATGGGAAAGAATATGTTCAATGGGAAGGAAAAACTTGGATGAAGAAAAGCACAAAGGAAAAAAGGAGAAAAGACAAATATGTATATCTGCAGGATATTTTAAATAATTGTACCACTGATTTCTTCTGGTCCTTTGAAAGAAGAAGTTAATAGTTAATTTTTTATTATTTTTCAATCTCTTTCTCTCTCTTTTTTGCTGTTTTCTTTTTGCTTGTTTGTTATTTTTTACAGGTTTATATATGGTAACCTAAACCACTAACTTGAAGATAACTTTGTCTAATGAAATTTGTATCATTTCTAATGCTTTATTTCTTATTTTTTATTCTTAGAATACATAATATCTCAAAAACTTGAGGAATCAATTAGGACTTATAGTTGGTCCTGAAACAGAAAAGTTGCTTTCATCTTAGAACATCACCAAACTCTTATGGGGGAATAATGGACAGCAGTGGTGAAGAGAAAATTTTCCATGTTATAGGGCCAATAAGTTTAGAATGGTTTTGTTGGGGTTTGGAAAACTGTTCATTCCATGCTTATTATCACTTCAATGATGAATAATCATTTATTCTTCAATTTTTAATGTCTCAAGTCAGTCAGTTAACTTCCACATTAGTTCCAAAGGACTAAGGGCATTGAAGTCTTAACACTAGGGGAAAAAACAAACAAACCCTGAGGGACAAATGTTTTATGGAGGAAATCATTGAGTGTTCCCAAACCCAATATGTTAATATATGGGAACATTTTGATTATGATTATCATGACCTAGAAAAGAAAGGTAGGCTAGTGAAAACTAACCATCCCTAAAAATAATATTTACCATGCCCAAAGCAGAGGACAGTGCTTCTCAACAATGGGTTACCCAGCTGAAATGAACACCAATGCTGTAGCCAAGTAAATCTGGTTGGGAAAGTTTTGCATTGATGAGTCACTTCCTGGGAGACCTTTATTAGTGATTTTTTTAAAGATGGAATTGTTTCAAAATGGATCTGAGATTTAATTGGCAGCATTTCAGAATGTTTCTTCAATTAGCTAATTTTGAAATGTAAAACTAGATGAATATCTCATAAAATTCATCCTACTCAGTGTTCTCACATATATAGTTCCACTTATAACTACAAGATGGAGAGAAACATGAAATTCATACTAAAATAGTTACTTGAATAATTGCCACATTTTCGTAAAACACATGGCAGATCCTCAAAGTATAGTGTTTAACTGAGACTTTTTGAAAATGCCATAAACTTGAAGGAAAAGAAGTCATTATTTTATTGAAAACCATATGAGAGTTCCAGATTAGATACTTCTTAGAAGGATGTTGTATTGCTGTTATTTTATTTAGATAATTGTAAGCAGCATAAAGGAAATTGAAAGATGACCAGGATCCTGTCTCTTACTCTGGGCCCTGATCAAAGTGTGATCTGAGTTTGTTGGCTTCAATTTGTTGGCTTCAACTTGTAATTGAGATAGCGAGTTTGCAGAAAAGAACACACATTAAGCACTTACTTTGAATGATTTGTTTTAAGCAAAATTGCAATGTTTCAAAGAAATTCAGCAGAGTATTTTTAGGGTACAATGCAGGAATATTG
Source organism: Tympanoctomys barrerae (assembly GCA_002564285.1). Classification (NCBI taxonomy): domain Eukaryota; kingdom Metazoa; phylum Chordata; class Mammalia; order Rodentia; family Octodontidae; genus Tympanoctomys; species Tympanoctomys barrerae. The sequence continues at coordinate 25,264 of NDGN011552181.1, read as the reverse complement.
TTTGCAATAATTGCATTGCTGTGCATGCGAATGTGTATATTATCATCGATAATCTTGTTTACAAAAAAAGTAGTAGAGTGCTGCTGGTGCCAAGTCCCAATTCTTGCTTATTGGATGGAATCAATAAGAGCTGCTATCGAAATATCTCTTTTGGAAAGAGATCTCAGCTTAAGAACAGAATATAATAATATTGCTGTGTGGCTTCTCCAGACATTTCTCAGATATGACAAATGCTAGACATTAAAATGTCTCTGAACCAGAAGGAAAGCACATCACTATATTTATAAGATAGTTGAGTGATACACTTCAGGATGAATTATTATGTTCTTTGTAGAATGTACTTATTTTATGAATTAAAAATGAACACATTGAGACTGGGTACGATGGCGCATACCTGTAATCCCAGCACTTGGGAGGCTGAAAACAAGAGGATCAGTATGAGTCTGATCTGTGAAGTGAGATCCTGTACTATACGTAAAACATAAATAAAATAAACACATACATTATATACATAGATAGAAAGATAAACATATATATTAGTTAATTTTGTATAAATCTTAGTTCTTTGTCTCCTAAAACTAAAGAATAAATGATAAATTTGAGGAAAATGGGAAGAATTTAGAAAAATGTTTATTGGAAAGAAAAAGAAGAAGAATTCTCTTGGCAGGTACCTGGGTGGACAGGCAATCCAGTCATGCTCTCTTTGCCTCAGTCTTATGTAGAGAGGTGAAGGGTAAAGCACAGGGCCTTGCTTTAAAGGAGATGAGTTCAAAAGGACACTAGTTATCTTGCCAAAAAAAAAAAAAGAATAAAAACAAAAAAACAATATCAAAAATAAGAGCCTGGATATTGGGGCCGGGAAGATGGCTCAGTAGAATAAGCACTTCCCTGGCAAGCACAAGCGCCTGAGTTCAATCCCGGGTTCGGGGGGGGGGGGGGAATAAGAAAAAAAAAAAAACAATATCAAAAGGACACTAGTTATCTTGCATAATTCCTTGAAGTCTCAGTCTTGAGGGTGAAAGGAACTGTTTAGCAACTGCTGCTAAGGCCATTCTCAGGCCCAGAGGAAAGCCTGCTTCCCTAAGGGAAGAGTTCTCATTTCTCTATTGTCATTCCAATCCTTACCCTTCCTTCTTGTGTTTATTTTTGCAGGAGTAAACCTGGTTTGGCCACTTGGATTAGTTCTTATTGTGAATGGATAACTTTATTTTCATTTACATATCTTGCTTAACTTTTCCACCTAACTTTATCTTGGACTTCTCTAACAGCCCACTTGGATAGCCAGATTCAGCACTATAGAGTATGGCATATGTACATATGTAGCTACCCTATCTTGCATTTGACTTCTGCTGTGGAAAATGGCAGGTTATGTCTTTGGGCTGAAACCCATCTTTCAGTGCCAGCACTGTGAACACTTGAAAGTGCAGTTAACACCCTTCCCTAAATACTTTCCTTTCAAGTATAGTACATGGTACAACTTTGTTGCTGTTGGGGTCCAAGAACACATCACTTCTTCATTTCTCACATGAATTGCCCTCAGGTTCATTTCCATGTTATTAGCATTTATAAGCTCTTTATAAAAAGGCACAAAACTTAGCTATTTCATTTTCTATCTTATTTATTCCTTCCTCAGAATGGGTCACAAGATTTAGGCCATAGTTCAACTAGTCAATAATTATATAATATTGAAATATTATCCACTACTAATTATATATGTTGATTTGGACAGTGGAACAATGTTCATCTACCATCGTATATTTGATAATGTGGTTCATATATAAAATTGTAATTGATGGAAGATCAGTCTTAAGCAAAATTAAAGTAGTCAATAGCTTACTTCTGACAATCATGTGCCTATTCATTGAAACAAGATTAGAACTTCTTTTGTGAGCACCATTGACTTGGCTATTACCAAGTACTGAATATCGGGCAGGTTGAAACCAACCCCAGCCACATATGCTCCTGCATTTTCTCCAATACAACTATGCATTTTAATTCTATCTAGAGTATCTTTCGCAAAGTTGTCTCTATACAGCATGTTCAGTGTGTGTGTGTGTGTGTGTGTGTGTGTGTGTGTACACAGCTCAGGTCACCCTGGGAGCGGGGCTGGCATGGCGTGTGATGCAAGGGATCAAACCACAGTGGCTGCACATTTGCCTAAGTTTGCCTAAGCATGCATTTTAGACCACAGAGCTATCTCACTGGCCCAGCAATGCATTCTTGCAAAGCACATGTGAACTTTTGGACTTGATCTTTTCTTGGCTGTCTTGAAACCAGTCACCTTCAGAGAATTTTAAGACAAAGTTTATTTTAATTGGGCTAGTCTATTTCAACTCAGAGCATTTTGGAAGTGCCAACAGACAAGCATTGGCATCCCTGAACTGCTTGTTAATACCTTTACATGCGGTTTTCCCAGTTTGCTTTGCCTTCATCTTGCAAACTCTTGCCTGGTCTTGTAAGGACATGCCAACCACAGAGACCTCACTTGGAAGTGCTTTTCAGTGCTTTTCTCCCTCAAATTTGTTCAGTGGTTTCCATAATGTTATACTTTTTATTTTTAATAAGCCTTCTAGCATTGATTTATCCAGCATTTAAATATTTTAGCAGATTGATATCTTATCTATTTTTATCATCAAATCTGTTGCTCAGATTAACAGATTTAGTTATGCAAGATGGGACATATGATTGAATATTACCACATGCTTTCAGGAAATCTTAAATTTTTGTTCTTGACTCTCTTTTTCTTTGACTACTTTTTTTTAAAAAAATTACTTTAAAGAGAGTTTTCTTAAATGTAACATGACACTTTTGTGTGCTATGTCTAAAAATACTCTGCATAGTCTGAGGAATCCTTGCCTGCCACATGTAGTATCATTTGAATATTACTTTCTAAACACTAACAATGGAAAATCTCTTCATCTCACTCATTCTCTCTCTTTTCCAATAATTACCCCTCCACAACTGTATACCAGAAATACTTTGTTGTTAGAAAATAAGAGCACATGACTTTATATATGTGAATGGTCGGTGGACCATTTTCCTTTTTATCAGCACATTTATAGGGTCTTGGAGGAAGGGGCCATACTCAGTTCTTATTGACTGGCTGAGTAATTGATTGAATGTTTTGCCTCCATAGAATAAATAATAGAAGAATAGAATCACTCAGTGATTCTATGTTATTGGAATAATATCTACTGCCCATTACATCTGTTGACCTGCTGTGAGGAGTTTCATTTTGTTTTGTTTTGTTTTAATCTATATCAGATCCTTTCCTCTGCCTGGCTTTGAGCTCCAGGGACCCCAGCTTGCTTCTGTCACTGTACTCTTTCACCTGTGCCACATGCTTGCCGCAGCGAGAGGCTGAGCAGCCAGAGAACCCCCCACATGCAAAACCACCACCACCAACACCACCATCTATCTTCCTTCTTTGGTCTTCAGTAGCTGCCATTCAAACTAAATGCTTGTATTCTGTTATAATTTTATTCAGATTTGTAGAAAACATACAGCGAAGTTGTTACTGCCCGACTTGAAAACCAATTATTCCCTACCCCAGATTTCTTAAGAAACATCCTTGCCCCTTTTTGGCATCTGTTGTACTTCTGTGTTCCACAGTTCTGTCTAGCTCTCCTTGGTCAGCATAAATGTCAATCTTTGATCTTCTCTTTCTAGAAGATCTTACTATCTCTTTTCACTTAAGCAAATCCTTACTTAGTATATTTACTTTCAGTTATTTAAAACAATCTCTTTTGCTCCACAGTACATTCATTGGTTATATTTCAAGCAGAAAATATAGAACTCATCAAAAGAGGTATCTGAAAGTGCTGAGGCTGTATTTCAACCATAAGTGTAAGCAGTTTTTCATACTTTCCTCTAATGAGAACCACAAGTTGAACAGTAATGTAGTAAGAGTCTTTTCTTCTGACTTTCTGTTTTGTGAATTAGTATATATATATATATATATATATATATATATATATGCATATATGAGTGATCACTGAAGAGTATTGGTTTTGAAATATTTTTTGTTACTCTAGAGATTTACTTTTAAAGTATATTAAATCTTTCTCCTCTTTCTCTAAACTGCAAGACAAACAAAAGCTGGAAAAACAAAGATAAGGACACTAAGTAGTCTGATAATTTACTTTGAAGTAATTTGTATCGATTTCCAAATGGCTGACTTGGAGCAAGTACATGCATTATAGGTTTTGAATCTAGAAAAATCTTATTGTTTTAAAGGCAGAAAGCAAAATTGAAATAATAAAATATAGCTCAAATTAAATGACAGAGATGAAAAATCAAATGCCTAGAAGAGGAAGAACATGCAAAGAATAATACCACATTTTGTAGACCCAGGCATAGTTTGGTGAGTGGATTTCTGGTCTTTGTCTTGTCCTTACACAACAGGTTGTTTTTGGTACCAGAACTGTTACCCTACATTCCCTGGTACTCTGCAGGCTTATTCATGAACTCTCTTGTTACATACACATAGATCTATTTGGACTCAAAATTTCTGATAAGAATGAAAATGCTGAGCTCCTTATTAGAGTTCCTAAATTGTGCTGCTCTTCACATTCATTGCTCTCTGCCTATGGGCATTTTGTCTGCCTTTCTTCAACCTCAGCATTTGTCATCCCAACCTGTTCCATTTTATTTTCTAAATTTAATTTATTACTATATGAAATGCATATATGAAATGCGTTACCTACACACATCTGAGGTATAAACCTTGAAAATTTTTGCATATGAATATATATGTGAACAGCACCCATATTGAGACATAAATGTTTCGTTTCTAATATGTTCCTTCATTTCCCTTCAAAGGTATCATTATTCAGACTTCAATTATCATTAATTAATTTTTCCTGATCTTGTATGTATTAAATGAGATTATACACTGGATGTCTTTTATGATTGATGTCTTTCATCTAACATATTTTAATTAATTAGCTTGGCTTGTAGATTATAACAGTCTGTTCTGGTTGTATGAGTACCGTATGTACTTTTGTTCTAGAAAAGTCTGTTTTCTCTGGTTCAGATCTATATTTTACCTGCCATTGCTAATTTTTTCAGATGGCTGGATAACCTTGGTGTTCTTCATATATATTATTAAAAAACAGAGTAGAGGGCCGGGGAGATAACTCAGTAGAATAAGTGCTTGCCTGGCAAGCACAAAGATTCCGAAAAAAAAAAAAGTTTCAATCCCTGGTTCCGGAAAAGAAAAACATCTCATGCTTCTAGCACTGCATAAGAATGTTTATGCAAGCCCCATGTGTCAGAACAGCATACATACTGAAAGGCTTTGAGTATTTACCTAAAGACAATGAGCATACTGCCTACACTATCTCCCTATTGCTAAGACAACTGGGGCCTCCCATGAAACACAAGCCCCATTCTAAGACCCCATTCCTTCCAAGCATTTTGCTCAGGTTCTGAGGAAATATATCTGTGAACATGACTGATAGACAACCTTATCTTTTCCTTTTCAGTAGGTTGGTGGGGCTATACACAATGAAACATGACTCAAACAGTTCCACAGTTTTGCCTATCAATTTTCCAATCCCAGTTTTCATTTTCTTTCATTCTTATCCTGCCAAGACAGGATCTGATTCTATGTTGAAGCATATCTTTCTCCTCTCCTCACTTCTAGTGCATATATTTATGATCTCCAGTTATTATTGGGGGGATATTTTCATGGGTCCTAACTGTATTCATTATCCAAAATTGGATGATTTCCTTAAATTATCAGAGTATAAGGGAAAGTGAATGAAAGTCTCCTAGAATTGTTACCTGGATTTCTTGCTTAGTATTTTTCATATTGCTGAATAAGTTGTTTGTTCCCTCTAGGCCCTAATTTTCTTTTCACTAAAGTGGAGAAGAAATTGCATACATGTAGGCTTGTTGCAAGAGCTAACATTGCATGGGTAAGGTGCCTAAGACATTAGAAAAGAATTGCTTTGGCCATTATCTCCCTTTTTCCCTTTCCCTCACTTGCTGCCCTTCACTTTCCTTCCTTCTAAGAAATAGGAAGACTATATCTTTCTACCTTGCTTTTAACCTTGATGAGGCTGAAAAGGCACCATTTTGCAATGTTTAAAATAATCCTCAAACATAAAACAATGCAACCATTAAAAACAAGAACAGTTACAATGAAGCATGCCATTATACCATAAGGCAAAATGATACATATAAACTCCATCACAAGGTCATCTGTAATGTGTTTACAATGCATCATGTTTAAATTATAAAGCTCTATATATTCCTGCCTGTATCTGCTTAAAGAAGTTAGGAAATTAACATGGTGTATCCTGTTTTCCATGTATTTTCTGAACTGATAATGATTTTGAATTGATGACTAGGTTTAAAAGAAGCAAAATAAATGCATCGGCAAGTAGCTTGTGACTGGATGGAAGCAGAGTTGTACAAAGGGAAAGCAGCCCTTATCTCTCAGTGTATGTTTTCTTACTGATGCCTGTGGGGTGCAGGACAGTAAAAAATAGGGCTTCCTGAAGATTTCCCCTCAGCCTCTCTATTGGGTGTCACTGTCTGTAGATACACTTAACTTTGGCAAGGCTCCTTGAAGATGTTGAATTTATTTGCTGTCTTAAATTGCTATTGGTTTAGATTGTCTTCTGTCTCAAGCTAGTTTAAAGTCACAAGCAGTAAAATCTTTACACTGGTGAAAGTTCTAGTGCTTGGATTCCCATTGCCCTGCCCCTTTACTTTAAGTTACTCCTGAGGTGTTGATCAGAGTCGTGCTTTCTGTGAGGGAAAAGACTGAGAAGTTCACCCTGACTATAGTGTGACTCCTTGCAGGCCAACCCTTTGTGAATCCCGACGGAACTCCTGCAATATACAACCCGCCCGCTAGTCAGCAGCCCCTGCGGAGCGCCATGGTGGGGCAGTCCCAGCAGCAGCCACAGCAGCAGCCCTCCCCTCAGCCTCAGCAGCAGGTGCAGCCTCCACAACAGCAGATGGCAGGCACCCTGGTGACTCAGGTGAGAAGCTGTCTGAATAGCAAGAAGAGGAAGAACTCAGAGATAAGGGCCACATGTTCTTCAGAAGAGCAGTACATCTGAAAGGGGCAAGGGTTTTTTTAGCAGTGGCACCAACAACAACCATGTAAGCCTAATAAGGAGAACCTGCCAGCGTAGAATCATTGATTTCAGGTTCATGAAATTTCACTGATCCTTAAGCTTAGAGGGAAATGTTTGCCTTAGCCAACACAAGTACGTGCAGGGCAGGAGCAGATAAAAGGGAACATAAGTGCTTTCTTGGGTCTGGGTGCTGTTTTGAGGCGAAAGAAATATTTTTTGGGAGACTGAACTCAATCTCATGCAGGCTTTTATGTCACCTTGCTCTTCACCATCTTAGATCAAATGCTAATGTCTGCAGAGTCCCTATTCAATTCACAATCTATGCGAAGAGGAGAAATAAATTGTTCGAAAATGGACTGGCTGCTCTTACCTATGAAGATGCAAAGCTGCTCTTGTGTAGAAACCTGCAGTGTCTCAGAAGGCAGCCAATCTAAACCTTCTTTTTATTTTTTTTTTCTTGCTTCTTGGTCTTTGGGCAATATTTGTGTACTCACGGAAGCCAATGAGCAGCAAGACCAAACGAACATCATTAACTTAAGAGTGGTCACTGTGTGCAAGTGTGCCTCACTCTGGTCTGGTGGCCTTGACTTCTTTTGGTGGCTGGTTCTCTTCCCTGCAGTGTAGTGAATCTAGATGACATCTTAGAGATGGTAATGTTTTTCCTAAACAATTTTAACTCTAGTGTTTTTCTGTTACCTGATCAGCCTTTTCTCTGTTTCCCTTCAGTCCGTCCAGGGCCTACAAGCATCCTCCCAGTCAGTGCAATATCCAGCAGTCTCTTTTCCTCCCCAGCATCTCCTGTCTGTGTCTCCCACGCAGCACTTCCCCATGGTACTGTATCTTATGCACATGACTTTTCCCCCGGGACAGCATGCCTACTGCTTTTATTGTTTGCCCAAGCAGCTCTGGATAATTGTGGGTGCTGTGACTGTGAGATGAGGTATGTGTGCGAATGCCTCATTCCTAAACAAGTCAGTCTAACTCTGAAAAAGGTCTTGTTTTTGTCTCTGAATACTGTCTTATGTTAAGTATCTCTACATTCGGTGCTTGCTTTTTAACCATTCACTATAAGTCAGGAATTGAATATGTTCACAGTTTAAAGTCAGGAGTGAGAGATCTCTAAACTTGCTGTAAGGGTTTGGAGAATATTTCAGTCAGAGTCTGAGTAGCAACCATCATTCCCCTATGTTCCAGATGTAAATGTTCCTCTAGGTTTCAACAATTTTCTTTCATTCTTCCCTCAGAACAGTAGGTCTTTTGCAGCAACATTTTAAAGAGTGAGCATTGTCCCTAAACTTAAACAGACCATACAGTAAACTTTCTCTGATTTAGGCATGTGATGCTTTGGAGACCTCAGACTTGGCTCTATCTTTACAGTAGCAGTGGCTGGTGAAGAATACAGGTGCATCTTCCCCTCTCCAGAGGCAGGGCTGTCCGCTGAGAAGACCAGCTGGCTCTTCACAGCAGAACACCAAGCCTTCCTTGACTATATGACCATCCCCAAAAGCTTGAGTCATCAATGAAAAAAGTGTCACCACTGAAAGGAGATTTGGTTCAGACAGTTTACCTCCTCTGACTCAGGGCAATGAAAGGGATTGCTCATACGATGCCCTCTTGTTAGATTTTGGCTGAAGAATTTCTTGGTTTAATTTCTTTTCAATTTATAATTCCTTCCTGTGCCCCCACCACAAGTGTGCGTCCTGCATGTGCCTCAGTGTGCTGCTGTCATTACCAAGCCTATCTTGCTGATTGCCTCACTTCTGTTCCTGATGGCAGAGAGACGATGTGGCAACACAGTTCAGCCAGATGAACCTGAGCCGGCAGTCCTCAGGCGACACTCCTGAGCCCCCTTCCGGTCCTGTATACCAGTCCTCTCTCATGCCACAACCCCCCCAGCAGCCAAGCTATGTCATCGCCTCCACAGGCCAGCAACTGTCCACAGGAGGGTTCTCGGGCTCCGGACCTCCCATCTCCCAGCAAGTTCTTCAGCCACCACCCTCACCACAGGGATTTGTGCAACAGTCTCCCCCTACACAGGTACATGTGCTTTCCATCCCTTGTGTGACTCAGCTGACTTTCTGAGGTATTTCTGACCTTTACCTTTCTACTTAGAATATTTCCCGGTTAGTGTTTCCCACCCATCAGATTCACTTCCTAATACCAGGACCTGTTTTGTTCTTTTACTCATCACCGGTGAACAGTTGGAAGGCTCAGAAAGTCAGTTGAATGATCAGGGAATGTCCCATTTAAGCTGCTGGTGCACAGACATAAAAAGCATTCACTCCTATTTGCATGTGCCTTGCTCACAGGATTGTCTAGGAAGGGAAAGCCCTGGGGAGGGTGGAGGCCACCCATGGGGACTTTGAACCCTCTCTTCCCACTCAAGAAATGCAAGATTTCTTTTTCTTTACCAATTCAGAAGCATTTTTTGGAGCTCTTCTGGTGCTTCAAGGGTGAGACTCTCTATGAATATAAAGGAGAAAGGCAAGCCAATATCCACTGTCCTTTCTTTCCCTAAGGGGAAGCATAGCTCATGACTGCTTTCACAGGTAGCTATTAATCATATTTAATTGACTTGAGCATGTAAGACACCACAGATCACTGATTTTTACTGTCTTCTCAAAGACTGATTATGTGTTACTGTTCACTACCAAACATCACTGCTACTCTCCTGGGTATCCCTTGTAGAATATTGGATGTGATTACTGTCAAGATATAAAATGCACAGAGGCATTTTCTGGTCCATTTTCAAGGCACACACATCCCAAGAAAGTTCCATCTTAATTATGAAGTATTGCACTGGATGAGCTGTGTAAAATGCAGTGTCACCTTTGTGTCATTTGTTTTGCTGCCTTAACATGTTGAATAAATTATTTTCCCTTCAAGCCACACAAAACTCTCTACTATGAGATGATATTCATTCAGTTGTTCATTTTATTTTGAGTGATTAATTAATAGCTCATCTTCAGTCACCAACGAGGTAATATATCTTCCCTGGTGGGATTTAAAGAGATGCGTAAAATAATTTTAAGTTACAGGGGAAAGGGCTTCATTAATATATTCATTATTTTACCAATAAATTAAATACTTCTGGTTTAATTATTGGGAGAATATAGTTTAGGTTTCAGCCTAAATAGCATCATTAAGTACCCTCACCCATTTCATTGTCAAGAGAGGAGTTAGCAGAATGTTTAATAGAGGGCTTAAAGGGAAAACTCATTCAGTAGTGGAGGAATTCATTATTAGTCCTGCGGAAGCAAAGACAACGAAGACCCCTGACATGCCACTTAACAGAAATCCTCTCATTCCTTCTTCAGTGGATGTAAGACATAATAAGGAGGAAAGCAGCGCAGATGTTCACAGGGTATGCTCGGTCTGGGCATTTAAATGCTTCTGTTTTAAAGAACCCCAGATACAAAAATAGTTTATATCTTGGGGATTTTCAATTTAGTAAGTATCTCAAAATTTAGTTATACAAATGTGGAACAAAAAGAAAAAAAAAACTCCATGAGAGTCAGCCTATGTATGTCTATGGAAAATACGTTAACTTGATGAGAAAATAAACTCAGTGGTCAAGTTTCTCTCAATTGTTTTTGCTTTCTGAATGTCCACTAGAAGAACTAAACAGGAAACACACAAACAATGCAAAGATCCCTTTAAAAAAGAAATGAGACAAGTGTTTATTTTTATGATCTTTTTCTTTTCTATGCTACTGGTATCATTTTCAGAGTCTCCATATTATAATATGGTTGGCTATAAATACACACTCACTCAGGCAGGCCAGATAATTCAGTGGATTAAAATGCAGGCACAGTGACCGGGTCTGACCGCCCACCCCCTCCCCTGCGTGCCACACTGAGACAGCGATTGAGACTAGGTTATTGTGGCACATGCCTCTAATCCCAGCCTTTGCGAGGCTGAAAACAGGAGGATAACTGTGAGTCCGATCTGGGGGCCAGGGAGATAGCTCAGTAGAATAAGTGCTTGCCTGGCAAATGCAAGGTCCTGAGTTTGATCCCTGGTATCATCAAAAAAATAAAAAAACAACACTATGAGTCCAATCTGTATAGTGAGAGATCCTATAGACCCTGTACTATATATATATATATATATATATATATATATATATATATATTCTTTCTCTTTGGGACCATATTTTTCCTTTCTCTCTAAATGATCCATACTGATTCTTTAGAAGATTCCTCTTAGCTGGGCTCACTTTCTTCCTCCCTGAGGGAAGATAAGGATGGACAAATCATCCATTTGCTCCACAAGGCTGAAGGCCTGAATGCCTATTAGATGAGTGTACTCTGCTGTGGAGAAGAGCTAGACAGAGGCAATAATAAAACAAATCAAAACAAAAAAGAATAGCTTTAAGGTATATCTTCCATGAAGCTTTACATTTATGCAAATACTTTTATTGCTCATCAGGATACTTCAAGTATTTGAACTCCAACCTTTTGTCCTGAATTTATTTTTCGCTTCCTACTAAATGTAGACCAGCAGGGTGAGGAATAGCTAAAATATTCATGAGCTTGCATGCGATAAAGACTCAGTCTTTTTCAAGAAAGCAAAATGCCATCGTTTCTCAAAGACATGTAGGTATACTACTGATGAAGGCGTTAGACGATAGGTGCTCTTATTCCTCATGCTGGAAGGCATCTGATGCATAATACTAATAATATTTAATTGAACCACAGTTTGCCAGAACACAAAACTTCTCAGAACTCCTGAGTTATTTCGGTTTTTATTGTTTATAAACTTCTTTACAAAAAAAGAAAAAACTGATAGGGTTAAATCAATATAAATAAGGCATGCAATAAATAAATTAGTTGTTCGATTCTTATTCATGTTCACTTTAGACTCATTCAGGCCCTCACTCTTCCACATTGATATTACTAGGCAATCAGAATCATAGTTCATAATAATTCCAAGGAACTGCAGCATCACAGAGCCATAAAAATTGCTCTCTTTTATTTCAACTTTATCCTGAGGCAAGAAAATATGTTAAATTTTTCAGGAGCAAAATTGAAAGAGAAAGATGTTTCTTATTTGACATGAGATAGTCAGAAAATAAAATGGCAAATAAAATCGAAGTTCTCGTGTAAGTGGCTCATAACTTTATGCTGTGTGTGCTCTACCTGTCAGCTGGCTGCTAGGCTGGTCCTGCTTGCTCTGTAGAGAAGATGGTAGGAGGCTTGAAAATGGAAAACTATTATTGTAATATAAATGACCGAAGGCAGGCAGACAAATCTCTTCAGAACAGGAAACATTTAATTTCAGTGAAAGTAATTAGAATATTTTCTTTTATTCTGATTTATTAGAAAATTATGCAAGGTGGTAGAAAACAAAATTTTAATGTATTACCACTTTTATATTTAATATTTTTTTTCATACAAGTTACATCCAAATCACTGTACACTGTGCTTTCACAGACTTTAAAGCTCATCCCAGGTGGATTGTTTCTGTTCCATAGAGCAGCTTAACTGGGGCCACAATCAGTGACTAAACAATAGGGGGGTCTGTCAGGAAGGGAGTCTCCAGTTTCTACGTGCTTTCTCCCATACCAGAGCAGGCTGGGTTTCTTTATTCAGTGGCTGGGGACCTTCATGCAGCAAATGAAATTGCATGTCTTCTTGAGGTTCAGACTTATAAATATCAACCATTACTTCTGCCTCCTTGTGCTGGTCACACGGAGCCACAGAGCCACAGATTCAAGGGTTTAGATGATGGATCCACTGCATCAGGAGGAGTAGCTTACATATACAGACCTGAGAAATCTTTATGGGAGTTTGTCTTTACTAACTACCACAATCAAATTTGATCATAAATAACATTACATTTTAAAAATGTCTGTCTGTCTGTCTGTCTGTCTGTCTCTTTCTTTCTTTCTTTCTTTCTTTCTTTCTTTCTTTCTTTCTTTCTTAGACAGTGTGGTACTAAGATTGTGCTGAGGCAGGCCAAATAGCTCAGCAGATTAAAGTGTCTGCAAGCAGGCACAGGGGGCCCGGGTTCTAAACCCCCCACCAATCCCTGCTTGCCTTGCTGGCCCAGCCCCCAAGGTGCACTGAAAAAGCTATTGAGATTGGGTGTGGTGGCGTGCACCTGTGATCCCAGCACTTGGGAGTCTGTAAACAGGTGGATCGCTACAAGTCCGATCTAGTTCTGAGACCCTGAACACCCTGTAGACCCTTCCCTAAAATACAGAAAAAATAAATAAATAAATAAAAAATAAGATTGGGCTGAAATACAAGGTCCTCCTGCCCAATCCTTTCCAGAGTGCTGGCATTACAGGATGTGCCACCACACCTGGCCCAGTGATGCTCTGTGTACAGTTCTCACCCTCTGCTGTTTCCTCCCTATCTCCTACAGATGCCTGTGTATTATTATCCATCTGGTCAGTACCCTACCTCAACTTCACAGCAGTATCGGTCCATGGCCTCAGTGCAGTATAATGCTCAGAGGAGTCAGCAGATGCCACAGGCAACACAGCAAGCAGGTACGTGGAATCTGTTTCCCATACTTTCTTCCAACCCAATTTATAATCCCTGGCGAATTTTGTAGGTGTTCTCATTGGATTAAAACCCAAATTTTGATGATGTAAATTGGTATGTTTCTCCCACCCAAAGAAATTAACAAAACATTTGATCAATACCGTATGGAAAAGTAACAGGAATAAGGAGGTGAAACCTCCACCAGATGTACAATCTAAACTCAGTCTCCACAAGTTATGTTTGGATCCTCTTACTTTGTATTAAAGCAGGGTGACAACCACATCCCTAACTTCCTAGTTCACACTTTTCTTTTCAGTTTAAAAAGAATGCTTTCTCTGTTCCTAAGGCTAGGGAACCAAATTAGATCACTCAGGTAACATCCTAGCAAGCGCTGTCTTTAGAAGAAGGCTACTGACAATGATGGAAGTCCGCTTCGTGGTTCATGCTCATGATGGCCACCCGCCTCCTGCCCAGAGCCGGCAGCCACTGTGCAGTGGGAAGGGGGGCCGATACACTGTACGAGAGTGAGTAGCAGGTCTCACAGTGAACCGGTCTCTTTCCCTACTGTGTCACACTCCTAATGGAATGCCGTTTCCCAGAGAGCAGCAGAAACCTAGCAGGGCTGACTGACTTGTGCTAGGGAAAGGTTTGTGTTGTCCCTGCTGAGCAGCTGCAGGAAAACCTGCTAATTGTTATGCTGAAGACGGCCTGCCAGAGAATCTGCCTTCGGTAAGTAGGTCATGGAAAAGCGCACATGCGCGCTGCTGCCGCTGCTCACAGTCGCCGCTCTGGGATCTGATCTCCGCGCTGAATATGCTGAGACGCATATGTGATATGTACAGACGTACGTATGTCGCATATACACGATATGTACCACTTTCGTAAATTCTGAAAAAAAATCTAAAATCCTTTCCATGATTCGTGCCAATCCCAGACACTCCTAAGAATGCTAAGGATGTTAGCATTCTAGTATTGATGTTGCTAGTATTTTGTCAGATTGGATAAAGAATTAAACTCCTCTGTATTGTGAAAGGCTGTATGTTCTTAATTTTATAATTATTTAAAGTCTCATGGAGAATTAAACACAAAGCCAGCCAGATTTTGTCACATTTTACATTTTATTAGTTCAAAAAAAAAAAAAGAATTTATTTGACCTCTCATTAGACTTTACATGCTTGCAAAAATAAGAACAAAAAGTTTCAAATTATTTTTATTAAAAAAGTGAAAATATTTTCTTGGTGGTTGGAAATATGAGCATCTGTATCATCTTGGTGGTAACTGCTATCAATTTCGCTGTATAGCTCTAGAAATACATTGCTTGCATTTTGAGCCATTTCGTCATCTTCTGCTAATGCTTAGCTAAATGTTGATGTGTACTTTTTTAGCCCTTGGTCCTGAAGCCAGGGAGGTTTCCTGTTCTTTATGAATTTGGAAGTGGGGAGATGGAGATATTTAATTATAATGATCTTGATTTTATTAAGTTTAGTGTTATGTGTCACATTTTTCTAAAGAGATATTTCAGTCTTTCAGTAATCATCATATAAAGGTAGTTGGTTACAGACTCCTGCAATTTGCTGAGCTCTCAGAGAGAGAGAGAGAGAGAGAGAGAGAGAGAGAGAGAGAGAGAGCTGGATAAAGATGTTAGCAGAGTAGCAGAATTAAATTTAGGACAACTCTAGCTCTTTAATGACTCTTATATTGCTAGTTCTTCTTGCGACTGACTTCACTGAGTTACATCACAAGAAAAAATACATGTGACTTTTTCCTCCTTTAATAAAACATTGTAGGAGAATTTAGAATTTTACAGCATGGGGAGACCTAACTGGTCCAGCCTCATTCTTGGCCAGGTTGGTGGCTTAGATTAGCTTCATATTCACACATTACCAGAAAATTAATGGTCCTGTGATGAGAGCAATTCATTCCCTAGACAGCATCATGCTCAACATAAAAACAAGGGCAGTGCTTCAGATGTTCAGGACTTGAATGCAGTGAGTGGGGTCTGTGGAGGCTGCAGAAGGGAGAAACTGAAAGGAAAAGCAGCATCAACCCACACAGAATGCTGAGATCTTTGAGCTCCTGGTCTTTCTGCTAACCACACGTGATGAGGTCTGAAAGTCCAACACAGCTTCTGCTGTGGCATTCACTTGACTTTGCACTGGGGATTGACCCCAACTTCATGGAGCATCACCGCTGAATACAATCCAGTTTATTTCATGCCTATGTGGCAGGGTGTAGTTGCTACACATCCCACAAATAGGAACAAGTAGGAAGCTTTTGCAGAGCCCAGGAAACCAAAGGAGACTTTCAGTGGAATACGGCAAGGATATTTGTAGGGGTGACTATGTTTTTAGACCATCTTATAGAGTAAAGAATTTCTTTACACAACTGGAAAAGAAAAGAAAAGAAAAGAAAAGAAAAGAAAAGAAAAAGACCAAAAAGAAAAAAAGACAGGTTTTCTAGAGGAATTTGAGGGGAGAACTTCTTTCTCTGTCTTTACATCAAAATCAAGGCTAGTACTGGCATGTTCCTCTCCCAGAGAGTAATTCTGACTCATTTTTCTTTCTGTCTTCTACAGTACTGATTCCATCCTACCCTCAACTAATATTGACACCAGATGGTGTCAAATATCCTGAGCTATTGTGTGGTTCATCCTTCAGTGGGGCAACATTATGTCCTTGAAAACCAAATTATATTTTAATCTCAATTTGCTTATTTTCATTCTTCATCATTTTTATTCACTTGCAATAAAAGATATCTTTTTCTCCCCTATTGAGACTTCTGTCAGTTACACCTTCCTAGGCCTACACTCAGTGAATTTTTATAAAGGGAATTAGCCATTTTTGAATTGATTAAGTAGAACACTTAAGTTATATTGAGGCCAAGTAAGAGGACATAATTGTTCTTCTTGGTGATACTGCTCTATTTATCCTATAAATAAGTGGTGGAAGTTCTATACCAAGGGAAGAAGAAAATACCAGTAATGATTTTAAGTAAAGGTCAGTTTTGGAGAAATCAAATGGTAGATTAGCATAGAGATATTTGGATTTTACCTCTACCTATGTGAGGAATTTTGTAAATTCTAAATATCTCTGTCTCAGTTACTTTTTTCTCTTGTTGCTGGGACCAAATACCTGGCATCCAAAATTAAGGAAGGAAACATTTATTTAGCTCACAGTTTATGGAGGTTTCAGTCCATACTTGGCTGGCTCCAAGGCAGAGTGGCACATGGCAGAGGGCAGCAGCTCATGTCAATGAAAAACAACAAAGAGCAAAGTCAAAAAGGAGGAGTAGAGGCAACAGTGGCAGAGGGAAGCCTCTCTCTCCTTTCCTTATACAACCTTCAGGCTATCTGCCCCAGGTTGGATGTAGTACTCACACCCATAATCCCAGCAGTACTCACACCCATAATCCCAGCTATGGATCATGAATTAATCGTAAATTCTAGAAGCAGCCCGAATGATTGCATGAGGCTTTGGGGTGACACCTAGAAACAAACCATAACCATCTCTAATGGAAAATAGTGTTTATTTATTACAACTCCAACATTCCCAGGAATCCCCAAAAATGAAGGATCCATTTTTACAAGATAACTGTTGATAATCCCAGGTTACAAAGAAGAACAGTTCCTACTATATCCCAAAAAATGACTGTAGGTTTTTAAATAATTCTGGCATTAAAATACTTGGAAATGAGAGTGTCTTACCAGAGAACAGATTTCTCAGTGGTCGAGAGTTAACATGGAGTTTCAATTAACAAACCTTTCAGTCCGTAATGTTTAAGTTTTAGTACTCAAGTATTATGCTGCTTTTAGTTAGGATATGTTTCGAAGTAAATTTACTCTTGTTGAAATCATTTTTAAGAGCACAAAAACAAAAAAAATTAACAATAATTAAAGCTCCCATTTATTCAATATCTCTTATGGGTGAGTTGCCTCATTCAGTATTGACCAACAGTTTAATCCTCATCACAAATTTACAAGGAAACTGTTTGCTTCCTTGCTTTGTAGTCGGGGAAAACTGTTCCTCACAGAGGTAAAATAAATTACCCTGGGTGCCAGACTTGACAGAGTTGAAAGAAACACCCAGGCTTGACAGATTTTAAGTCCTTATGTGTGTTAACTGCTTTCTTGACACAGTAGAAAAACAGCAGTTTTGCCTTTACCTTTAGTTATAACACAGAAGACCATATAAAAACCAGTGTGTTGGAATCACACCAGCATGATTATGACACTAAGGCAGGAAATATTCAACTAATTGTTCAGTAGACTTAAAAGAAATTGCCTTAAAAGCAGAAAAATGTAGGAAAACTGAACTTTTACCTCCCTACACAGCATATTGCTCTGTATTTGCAGAGCTGATCAATAACGTAGAAAATATCACTAGGAAGTTGAGACATTTTGTGTGCAATTGCTCTTTAGAAAGAAAAAAAAATGTTTTCTCTTATGCAGTGCTTTCAAGTCTAAATTTTCTTTTCAGACATTAAAAGAAATATGCATAGCTTTATTCTGGCCTCTCCATGATTTTGGACATATTTGAAGGAAACAAATATGAATGAATACAATCTTAAACACTTTAATAAATGGATATTTTAAAGAGAACCTGGATTTGGTATTGGAATAATACTGGCCAGGTAAAATAAATTGGAAGTGTTTCTTCCCCCTCTTTTGTTTGAAGTAAATGCTATGTAAATGATGCTAAATCTTCTGTAACTGTTTGTAGATTCCCCAGTGGGATCATCTGACTATTTTCACATCAATCCATTAACTTTTTACTTCATGATAATTTCTAAAGCTTTTACATTATGAATTCAACTCTTTCATGTATATAAGTCTGTTCACACTGTCTGTTTCATCTTTTGCAAATTTTAGAAGTTTGTGAGTGGTATCAGGAAATTGACCCATTTCCCATAAGCTATAAAATTTAAGGATATAAGCTTTTTTGTTGTATTTGTTTATTATCATTTCAGTATCTGGAGTTTGTGTTGTGATATTCTGCTTAATTCCTGATATTGATGCTTTTTAAATGTTTTGTTTCTGTTTTGTCTATCTTGGTAGATTTATGAAATTTATGGATCTTTTCAAAGAAGCAGCTCCTCGTTTCATTGATTTTCTTCCTTGTTTTATTGTTTATATTTCATTGATTTCTGCTCTTATCTTTATTCATTATCCTCTTCATTCTGTTTACTGTAAGTTTGCTATGTTTTTGTATTTTCTTGAGTCAAAAGGCTAAATCACGTATCTGAAAACTGTTATACTTACCAATATAACCATGAAGTGATACAAATTTGACTGTCAGACCAGCTTTAGTGGTTTCCCATAATTTTTGATATATTCTGGCTTCAATTTCATGCAAGTCAAACTCTGTGTGTGTGTGTACATGTGTGTGTGCGTGTGTGTGTGTGTGTGTGTGTGTGTGTGTGTGTATTGCTGGAGCTCAAACCCAGGACCTTGGGCTGTTATGTAATCACTCCCACCACTAAACTATGCCTTCAGCTCTGTAGGTTGTTTTAAAGTTTTTTGATATTTTCTTTTTTGGCCCATAGATTATTTATAAATGTTGTATTAAACATCCAAGGGTTTGAAGGTTTTTCCATTTAGATCTTATTGTTTTTAGTTGTAGATTTTTTTTATTATATATAGTTAGATAACATTTTTTGTGATTTCAATCCTTATAAAATCATTAATTTTTTGTCATACAGGATATGTTGGGCCAGTGTGATAGCTCAGCAGACTAAGTGCCTGCTTAGGTAAGCTCAGGGACCAGGGTTCCATCCCCTGCACCACAAGCTGCACCAGCCTGCCACGCCACCCCCACCCCCGCTCTCCCCAGTTGTGCTTAACTGGTGAATGAGTCCAGGTGTGGTGGCATACACCTATAAGCCCAGCACTGGGGAGGCTGAAAACAGGAGGATCACTACTAGTCCAAGCTGCACAGTGAGACCCTATACAAAATACATAAATTTTTTTAAAAGCATATGTTCTATCTTAGTGAATATTCCATGAGTGCTTAAAACAACTCTAGATGGCTGCTTCTGTTGTTTCAAATATTCTATACATTTCAGTTAGATCTAGTTTGTTTTGTTCTCAAGGTTCACTACATACTTTTTTATTTAGTGTTCACTAGATCTATCAGTTATTGAGAGGTAGTGATTCACAGCCCTGACAGTAAGATCTTTTAAACTTCTGAAGGAAATCTCCAGACAAAAGTTGCTTTCGAAGTCTCTGAAGTCCAGGGATAGAGGAGCAGCTTTGGATTTATTTGGACCATTTCCTTATTTCCTTTCCTAAATGAGTCCAAAATAATTTTCTTCCTAAAAATGTTAGACACATGCCATAGAAATAATCTGGAAGGTAAAGATCCCTGGAACAGTGGGATTGGAGTGAACAGTTCCTCTAAGATGCTGCCCGTTATTTCTCCCAATAGCACAGCAGACTTTGCACACTGCTGCTTAGTCACAGTCACGTTACTTTAGGTTTAAATAGATGAATAATGAGAGCATTTACAACAGACAATCCATAGTTCTTGCTTCAGGAACTACTGGGTCAGTAGTGTCAATACTCTTCAGTGTCAGGAGGGTATAACAATATGAAGACAAGGTGGCTGCAAAGCAATGCAGAAAGAAGAAAAAACTCAAGAGAGCTGTAAATGAGTTTAGTTTGTAACTTCAGCAAACAAATTGGAGTGTATTCTGAAAACTAGAGAGATACTTATAGCTCTGACTTTAAAAGATGTTTTTCCTCATCCACCTTCTCCTAAATGCTTCTAAATGCTTCAGTTTGGGAAAAAAACATTTTCATACATCATCTGTCATGAAAATATTCTACTTTTCAAACTATAGTTTAGAAGAAAACCATGAAAATAAAGTTAAGCTTATTTCACATTGCAAAACCCCAAGAATCTTTGGTGAGAGTTCCTTAAGCCTATTTAACATGCTTCTATGCTGCTTTTCTTAAATCTCTGTATCAAGTTAGCAATGTCCCAACTGCTTTGAAATATTAGAGTTGGAATATCTTGCAGAAAACAATACTGGACACTTACTTTTAAAGCAGAACTCAGTTGGACTTTTCCTTGATGCTCTCCTCATCAGCTGTTCTCAGATCTCACTAGTACAAATTAGAAATGGAGCTAGGATATGTAGTTTTTCTAAGTGAGGGGACTTAGATTACCTCAACCTCCTCCCCAATGTGTGTTCTCTCTTCTGAGGATACCCACAATCCCAGCAGTACTCTGACTCATATCCAGCATTGGATCATGAGTTAATCCCAGAATGTAGAAGCCACCTCAGTGACTGCGTGAGGCTTTGGGGGGACACCAAGTTACAAACCATAATAGACAGGAGCTTTCTACTTCACCAGTATTTACTATTTTAATATTAATTGCATATCTCAGAAATTCAGTCACCTGATTTGGCATGACCAAGTCTTACTTCGGAGAGTCAAGTCCTGGCAATGGGAATTCAGAGCCATTTAACACATACAAGTATAAGAGCAAACAAGTCTAGGTGGAAATATCTCCAGTAATTTGAAAACATAATAACACCTGTCATAACTCATCCACGTTGAATCAGAGATTCTCTAAAAGTTGCCCTGTCATCTTTCTTTCCCTGATAGCAAAGAAGGACAAAGCCTGGGACATGCCTTCTGACAGTCCAGTTAATCAGAGAGAATGATAGATGCAGATAAAAAAAAGGTTACAGTGAATTTAGGATATATATAAATAAAAGACATATGGAAGAATGGAGATGGAACAGGAATCCAAGTCCAGAAAAGGATATTTTGTTTATTGCAATTTGATGTCTGATAATATAACAGTTCAATCCAGGAATCTGGAAGTGACACTCTAGCCTTTGGTTCAAATCTCCGTTCTACATCTAGGAAAACATATGTATCTAGACAGTGTTTTGATGAAGAATTTTAGAGATGGAAGGAGGGAATTATCCTTTCAGAAAGACAAACTTTAAAATCTGCCATTAGATTTTTGCTCTGGAGAGGAATAAAACCCACCAAGTGTTTAGATATAGCCATTCAGTTTCCTCTACCCCTTTCACAAACAAGTAGCTCTTGGCCTCTGAAGATTCCTAACAAGAGCTACCAGTGCCACTCCTTATTCTTCACATTGGAGGAAAGGGCAGGGTTTTGTAACCAGGGCTTCTCAAATTTGAATGTATATATGAACTATCTAGATCATGTGAAAGCACGTATCAATGCAGCAATGAAAGCTGTAGTTCTGCATTGGGTTTAGAGATTCTGCTCTTCTTGTGAGGCCCCAGGAAGAGTTGATGCTGGCCTACAGTCTCTAGATCAAGGTCTTGGACCTTTTTAAATATGGTCACTCCATATACAGCCTTTTGCAAAGGCAAAAGATCCACTCAAACACACTTTTTGATTTGGCATAGTTGGTGTGTTAGCCATAATTCTACTGTCTCATAATCAAAATATCGATCTGTCACTTATAGGTAGTGTTTAGAATATGTTAATGTTTATAAATCTAAGCTTTGAGACACAAGTTAAATATACCATGATCCTTTTTTTTTTTCTTTCTTTCTTACTTTTTATTGGTACTAGGAATCAAACTCAGGACCTTGCATTTTTCCAGGCAGGTGCTGTGCCACTGAGCTATGCTCCGGCCTTGTATCATGAGTCCATGACATAGCCAGAATTCTAAGTTTGGAGGAATGACTCTTATATGTACCTATTTTTTTCTTTGGCATATTCAGCAAGTGCAAGGTGGAACAGAGAGACAATGAGGGGAAGAATATGATTGTCTATAAGATGCCTCTTCCAAAGCTGTTTTATGGATATTTAATAGACTAAATGACAATCTATTAGCCATCCAATTCAAATATAAATAAGGGGAAATTAGAGCTAAATGCTACAAATTTCAGTTCAGTGGCCTTCAAGAAATTAGTCCACATCAGCAAGTAAGTATGCACATTAAAAAATTCAAACACTCAAGGCTAACTTTTAGAAGTATAGTATATTTGTATTATGGTATACTTAGTGATATGGGAATTTCTACAAATTTAATGTAATGCTGCTATGGAAATTAATTTATTTTTTATTATTCACATATAATAATTGTACAAATTAGGAGGCTCACCATGACATTTCTACACAAACATACATGGTTCACTGATGATGTCCACCCCCACCCTACCCTCCCTTGGTCTCTGCCCTGAGCACCGCCCAGGTAGCCTTACCATCTCCCAGAAGTCCCTCTAGAAACTGATTCCCAGCACTGAGACAACAGTGGGCAACCTGGCCCTGAAAAGCGCCCTGTGGCAGCTCTCTTCTCCAATTATTTTAGTTTTCTTCTGAATGCAAAACAATGGAGTGGGCTTGGTGGCATTCGAGTAGGAATAAATGCTGATCTGTGCAGCGCACGTCTATCTGAAAATAGACCAACGTCACAATTCTTTGGTGATGGGTCTGCATAAAAATTCAATAAACAGTAGTGTGCTCAGCTTTTTTATTTCTTCTTTTAGAAGTGACATTTCTATTGTAATAGTGTATTGTTAGTATTTACATCTCTGAATAAGAAAGAACATTATTGTTTCTTAATGCTGTTCTGAAACTCATTTGAGATGGGGAAAATGGACCTTAATGGGAACTATAAATTTATTTAACAAGAGAAATTCAGTGAGGTTTACAGTGAATTGTGTATTTTTACTTTGACTTATTAAGCAATCAGTAAGGTAATTGAGACGAGTTCTACTTAAAAATTCTTCTTTCTCATTCTTTATGTTTATAATATTTCTCAACTTGGCTTTCTACCCTGTTGGGTTGCCTGGAGATGGGAAGAGAAAATATCAGAGCTATAAAATGAATGTGGATATTTGTGTGACTAATACAATAATACATAAAATCAGAGGCAGTAGGATTTGTCTTTCTGCCTGAAATTTGCCTTCTATAAAATTTGATCATTATAAAAGGTATGCTTGTTTAATTATTTTTCATATAATATCCAAACATTTTAATATTTAAAAACCATTTGGAGAAAATAATGTGCTCATACTGTCTAAGAGAAGCAATGTGAAAATGATTATATCCAGTAGCTCTAAGGGAATGATTTATATTTTTGTGTGTACATTATTATGTTATCAGAAGCAGAGAGTAAGTTACCAAAGAGCTATATGACCATTTGATATCTGGTTAATTTTTATTAAGATTAGTATGAATCACAATGATAAATCTTTCTGGAACATGCTATCTTAGTTTGGAGAAGTTTCCAATTGAAATCTGCATGTTTTTCTGGCATTAATTAGTATAATTATCCTATTTATAAAAAAGAATTAAGAGTATTACATTGAGATTAAGAGAAAGTTTAGCATCATTAGAACAAATCAGTCATACTATTTATAAGTCTAGAATTTCTACTTGTTCCCCAAATCATAAATAAATAAATAATAAAGAATTGAATTTTAGATGGTAAGAAAACAGGTGACGAATATCACATAGGTAAATATTTTTTAAATTATAATACTGTTTTGTAGATTTCAAAAGAGTGAATGTGGATGTCTCCACAATTCCCAAATTCCCTTCCCGTCATTTCAGAGAACCAACTCTGTTTCCTTGATCATTTGGGTTGTTCTTTTAGTGTTGAATTCATTAATTTACACTCTCATCTTTGTAGTTCCTTTCCTTCAATTACTTTCAGATTTAGGTTGTTCTTGTCTTTCTAGGATCTGAAGATGCATCTTAAGTTATTTATTTGGAGTCACTCTACACATTTTTCTTTCTTTCTTTCTTTCTTTTTCTTTTTTCTTTCTTTTTTTTTTTTTTTT
>NDGN011552180.1:15343-26229 GCA_002564285.1 Tympanoctomys barrerae | reverse complement strand
TATTTGGGAAAATGAAGGGTAAAATTCAGAAAACTAGAAAAATGGAGAACAAAAAGTCCAAGAAAAAGGAGAACAGAAAAGCAGGACAGAAGCTAAGCATTGAGTGAGGAGAGTGACCAAGGTAACACGGAGTAGTGGAATTTTCATCAAAGGAGAGGGACAGATGCAGGGCTCCTCTGCTAAAAAAACACAACTCCTCTTTGTGTTTCCAATCAAGACCAAGCTAAAAGATGCCTGATAAAATTCATTTTTCCCAGTTTTCTGGTTGTTGCTTGTGGAGAGAGAAAACTATGGAGACTTGGATGCTCTCTGGCTTCCTAAAACGCTAAATACTGCGCCTGCTGAAACACAGCCACCTGGGTGAATTCTCCTCCACTTTCCTATTGACTCCTCCCAAAAATCTGTGAAGAGGAAAATAAAACCCAAAGCTGAAATCCAAAGGTTAATTCTGAGGGAAGATTTCAGGTTTACAGGAGAAATAATCCCTTTCCAACAACCACCTTCCCTACACTTCATCATAGCCTAAAATTCCCAGGTGAGCCCGACGTGAGGATTTTTACCCAGGTCATGCCTTTCAGTCAAGACTGCTCCTACAGCAGGACTTGCTAACCATCTAGCTTTGAAGAGATGAATTCATAGACAAATTTATCTCACATCCTTGAAAACAAATTGGGGCAAATCATTTTTAACTGGAACACAAATAGGGTAGATTTGAAGGAATAACATCTTGGCTGAGGCATGTATTTCTGTTCTTTTTAGTTACTGTAAATGTGATTATAATTTCTAAATTAAATTTCAAATGTGCTCTCAATAAATAATGCATAGGATTATGGATGCCTGTCAAAGACTTTAGCAAACCACACAAATAATGATGGTCATGTAAAGAAACATAAGTGCCTTGAAAAGACAATTCCTCATGCAGGAGTGAAGAGGTAGATGTGTAGACCGGTAGACAGGCCTGGAGAGTGAGAGTTCTATATCCCTGATATGTACTTAATGATATTTAGCTAAAGATTTTTTCTTTTTAGCTGTGTGATATAGATTTGAACGGTCTGTTTGGTTTGGGGTGTTTTATTTAGATATCGTTTAAGTGAAACTATACAATTGAGAGCTGAAATCTAAGTCATTAATAGAACACAGCAGAACATTTGCAACTGGAGTTTCCTTTCAGTTTTTTTTATCACCAAAATATTATTTAAAAAATAAAGTATGCCTTCAAGTTGACTTGTTCTGTAATAAACAGTGAGTACTGAGTTCTGTCCTGAGAGAATGTCCAGAGTCAGGTTTGTTCACAAGTCTACCAAGGTGAGCTTATACAACTTGGACAGAACCGTACAGCGTACAGCACAAAAACACTGGATGATATTCCAGTGTTCCATGATATTGTCCTTGTTCTTTAGAACTGTGCTAATGGTTGGACAATTCATGTTATGAGAATGAGCAGTGTCAACCATCTTTTCACCCCAGCCCAGTCTCTCCATTACTTTGGCTTCTGTTTCCATGGTGATCGCTGCGCACTTCTTAGCGGGCCCTCCACATCACCACTGCTTTGCCTCTGGCTTCCAGACTCCCTGGGGTCTGACCGAGCGCTGCACTGCTGGCCACTCTCACACTGTGCAGTAAGCAGCAGCAGCAGCAGCAGCAGCACCACCACCACCACCACCACCACTACCCTGGCCGTGTCCAGCAGACACGTGAGCTACCTCTGCAGCTTGTTTGCATCTAAGAGTGTTCCTAATGCGAGGTCCATTGATACCTGTGAAAGTTTGAAACGACAATGTTCCCACATTAGGATCCTACTGTAATTTGCCAATAATCAGAGATTATTTAGGTGCTCATCAAACAACTAGACTAATCATTAGCCCAGTGATTCAAAGCGACCTCAGCTTTGAAACGTAAGAACACTAACCTCTCTTGAAACTTTCTACTCCTAGATAAGTTACGTTGGCCTATGAGGGAATCAGCTTGTTTCATAGGTAGTGTTTCTTGTTATATAAATAAGAACACAGTAAAAAATGAAAAGTGTGGTCAAAAGAATATCAATTTTGTGAGATTTTGTTCCATGTAGTAAAATGCCTTCATGAGAGAACACAGCAGAGCCTCTAAACCTCTTAGAGACCAGCTGCTAGAACTGCAACCAAACCTACTTATTTATTGCAAAGTGCCAACATTGCCATTAAACCTGACCATACCTGAGGCTTGAATCTAGAACAGACAACCTTTATCTGAGGCTGGGCAGCCGGGGTGATGGACTCGGCTGGCACACTATTAGAGACACTACATACCCACTGCAGTGTGTGTGCCATAGGTTCACCAGCATCGCTACAGACTTTTTAAAACTTAAATTAATGCTGTTATGAGATGCATCTTATTCATGAAACTTTTGTTATTATTTTGCATCCTATGTGATATTAAGACCAGAGACAAGAATATGTTTATGTTCATATTCGTGTTTAACCAGTGTTTGAATAAATACATATCAGTACTGACAAATAAGAATTTCATAAAAGAGAGGACAAGATATTCTGTCTTAATATGATAGTGTTAGACAAAATAAAAAGTTGCTACTGAACATATTTATAAAAAATGATTTGAGTCATCCATTACCTTTTCCTGCTAGTTATGTTCATTTTATCAGAAAAATGTTCTTTGGTTTTTGTATTTGAAATTATCCTTTTGCAATCCTTTGTTTTAACTTACACAATTTTATCTGGTTATTTTAATGCAAGGCATGGACCACAGACTTGGGACAATTCAACTCATTTCCACAGAAATACTGTATTTTCAAATTCTATAACCTAGTTGAATTTCAGAGAAAAGACAGATAGCTACCAAAAGCCCAGGAAGAACTTTCAAAATGAAGAGATAGTACCTTTTAACCTATACTAGCTAAGATCTCCGATTCCATTTTGAATCCAATTTGTCTGAGGGGTCCAGCCTCGATCCCCCACACCGTGGCCTAGTGTGCTCACAGAACCACCTGCTCTTTTCTGCTGGGCTGTGTAAAAGTCATCTTTATGACTGGGGCCCAGAATTCTCTGAGATAAGGCTTGGCTAGGGAGGCTGTACTCCAGTGACACAGGCCAATTTATCTAGGGAAGCAGCTGCAGTTTATTTTTTGAGCAACTACTCTTCTATTTCCCACCCTGATTGTAGTGGGGTTTTTAAGAGATATTTTCTCTAGATTATTGCTTTTTATGACAGTAACTGTATTCTGTATTTTTTTTAAAAAAGAATATTGTGTTCTAGACAAAAGAGTTTCATTGTTAATCATCATAGACTGCTTGTTTTGGAAAATATAACAGAAAACAAGGTCTTATGTAATAGAATAGTTCTTGAAGCTTTTTATATTAATATTTTCATGTAACTAAAATATTCTAAGAGGAAACATAAGGCACCTTTATGCTAGATCAAATTTTATACAACCCTCCACCCCAAACCACTCCACTAACAATACCATATACACACCTCCCGTAAGGTTAGCACTCACAAGTAGGAAAGCCTCATACAATAAGGAAGGGAAGGGGAATTTTCGCAGTAGAAATTGAATAAATGTCTGCTGTAATTCAATTGACCTTTTTTTTTCTTGGAAATACTTGTGTCATTTGAATGCTGGGAATCTGAGAACAAAAAAAAATCAGGAATTGATTAAATATCTTGAAACCTGACTTTCTATCTCTATCCAGATTTACTTGCAATATGCATGCAAAATGAAGTTGCCTTCCACATCAACTAGAAGAAAGTGGCCAATTTCTCTAAGACAGTAAGAAAATAGAAATCAAGGACATAGGGCAAAATTATTGCTCCAGGCAGGTCAGCAAGGAGCTAGAGAATAGCCCTATTCAGCAATATACATTGATGTTTATACGGCAGCACAAAATATTTTTAGTTTATAAACAGGATCATTTTGAAGTTGAATTTCAAGACCCATTTTGTTATGATGCCTAATGTTAGTTTATTTAGCTCCTATGTCCTGTTCACCTTTGTTAATTAATAGACAAAATTGTTTAAAGGAGGACAAACTGCTCCTCCATAAGCCTTGACTCCATGGAAACTGGTCTAGTGAATATTATCAAAAGGCAGCATTTCCATGGATAATACACACAATACTATATTGAACAGAGTATTGTGATGGGTAGTGTTAATATCCCCTACAGTTCTTTCCCAATCCTTCCTTCTTCCACTGCATTTATTGCAGTCAGTGTTACAGTTTACAATGCATAGAGTGCCAGCTACCTTCCTAAAAACAAGTGACATCCTGTGATTTCAGTACTCAGGCATGTAGTGCAATGAAACAAAGTGCATCTGTTTTGTGAAATGCATGCGACCTCAGATGAGGTTCCACTTGTCTTGGGAGCATCATCTCGCACTGCGACTGTTGGCATCATCAAGTTCTGGATATGCTGGTCTTTTCTTTCTTAAACACACCTACCCTGTGCTTCTATTCGTTGCTTTGCTTTTTCCCCCTACTTTTATTGCCTTTGCCTAGATTTTTCTATCACTGAATTTTTCTCAATTTTAAGTCTTAGTTAATTAAAAGACATTCTCTCAGTACATTCATAATGGTTTGAATTGAATTAAGGTAATTTGCATGTATGTGCCTGTACATTTATGCGATTATACCTATGGTATCTATATACCTCTCTAGCTATCTAATCTGTCTAAACAGTTTTCCTGACACAATCTGTATGTGCTACAGGGTAGATGTTTTGCACTTTTGTACTTTACTATAATACTGTCATCAGGAATCATGCCTAGCTAACACATAGGAACATTTATTGGTTAAATTAATGCACCCACCAATGCCTCACAAAGGGTTTTTTGATGCTACCATCATCTTTAACCTTCCAATGTTACGTAATTAACTGTGGAGATATTATTTCTTCATTCAAGAAGTGTTGATATAGGTCCTGAGAGATTAAAGGATTCTATCAAAAGAAAAATAAAAGCATGCAGTTTACGCTGAAGGAAAACCAGAGTTAAAATCTAAGCACTTAGACTCTGAATCTAATATGCTTACTATTTTACTACGCTGTTTATTGCATATTTATGTATTTTTTGTTTATTTTATCTCATATTTATCTTTTGTGTTAATCATCTTTTTGAATTATCACTTCAAAACATCTGTTATTTCAATGCTTATTAGCCATCTATCCAGACTAGAAATTTCCTAACAAATAGATCTTCTGTGTTTCAAGAGTATGTGCTATATTAGTACATATTTCTACATATTGTTATCTATATATACATATACAAAACATACAATATCTGAGTATGTGTATAAGAATTACAGTTGATGTATTTATCATCAAATATTTTATAATGATTTATTATTTTATGTAATCTCAACAATTTTAATGATATCATTATCATCATGCATTTTATGTAACACTATTCAATTGTTTTTCCCTTGAAAATGAACATATAAAAGTGAAAATGAACATATGTGGCTATTTTATGTTTAAAAATCTATCAAGTTTACATTGGATGTGGAAAAGTATTGTGAAGGAAATAGATTGAAAAATTCTTTGAATAATTAGCTCTTCCCATGTCTCAGGCAAGTTATTTTAAATAATTTCTATGTTGTGTTCACATAATTTCCTAGTTTCATAGGTGATTCAGTCACATTCATTAGTAGCGTGGTCTACAATCTCTCTGACTAACTTTCATGGCAAATCCTTGACTCATATTGTATACTCTTAAGAAGAACAAATAGAAGCTTAAAAATATGTTGACTGTGCATGATGAACTACAGAAAAGCTCAGGAGTATTCCAAGTATTCCTAAAGATAGATAGATAGATGATTGATTGATAGATAGATACATAGATAGGTAGATAGATAGATAGACAGACAGACAGACAGACAGACAGACAGACAGACAGACAGACAGATTTTGTGTGGCAATCTCATTGAAGTTAGGGAACTGAAAGGATGAAATCCTCTCAATACTTGGAAAAGATAGAATGCTCAGCAATTTTCTTAAGTCTTCGCCAAAACACATGAGTATAAGTACTTTCCACTTAAGCCTGGTTCAGAATCTAGAGAAGTACTCATTTCAAACCATCATTTTCTTACTAAGAAAGGGAGTTAATCATGCTACTCTTTGCTATTTTGTTAACCTTTATTCACAATGCTCACGACTCTGCATTTGGCATTATAAGCCTTCATAACTTTTCTTCATACTCTAAGAGGGACAGAGGTATTTATTAGGCAGAATTTTCAGACTACATATTATAGATGCAGAGTGGAGGTGTGCAGAGTGATGATGGTATGCGGAATTCCTCTTACCTCCACTTCTGCCCCTTCTTCTGCCATTGCCCACTCCTTCTACTTCATAGTTGACTGGCCCCTGCAATCCCTCACAGGTGTCCCTCAGTTTGGGGATGTGGCAGTATTTTTACGTTTTGAGGCGGTGAAAAGAAGGTAGATAAAGTAACCAGAAAGTCTTCAAGGATGTCTCCTCTATTACTAGAATGTGTAGTCAAAAGGTCACTTCAGAGACCCCACCGGGCTAGAGCGCAGGGTCCTTTCCTTTCCATATTGCAATGGTAAGTTTTGGGAAATATCAGAGGCAAGGAATTAGTGGCAGAAAATCTGCAATGTTTGAAGATGATGGAGTGGGACAGTAAATAAGGTTAAGATTGAGGACAGATAAAAGAAAAAAAATAGAACAAAATGCAATTGCAGTCATTTATGAAAATTGCTTTCCATTTGTGTCTAATCCCTATATGGCACAGGAACAATTATGCATGGCAATAAATGTGTCTAAACTTAACCATGTTTCATATTCTACTTAATTGGTATGATAATCTTATAAATATGCTTTTAGGCCTTTTAATTTATTGCATAAGTAGCATGATCATCTATTACTCTAAAAACAATGGAAGAAATATATGCTATATATTCAGTAAATGGACCCCTCAGTTCTTCAGGGCACTTTGTCATTAAAATTGATTATTCCTAAAACATTTAATAGGCCAATTTTCAAACACTTGTTTCTTGGAAATCATTCTTAAATGGCACAACTGCCTTGCTCATATTCAAGATATAGATAATAAGGCCATGTTATGCCCTAGGAAGCTGCCCCACTTTGCCGACTATATGCAAGTGTGCAGACAGGATTTGTAGGTATTTTTAAATGAATGTGCATCTCAAAAAACTTTAAAAGTTTTTTTTTTTCAGTACTGGGAATTGAACTCAGGACCCTGGGCTTGCCAGGCAAGCGCTTATTTTACTGAGCTATCTCCCTGGCCTCAAAAATCTTAAAAATGAAAAAAAAAATCCTGATAGAAATGTTTCCATACATGCCTTTAATTCCTATAAGATATCCACTGTAAATTATGTATTTCATACTAAGGAGAAAACTAAAATTGAGCAATGGAAGCAAAGGAAGGCTGATCCAATTAATATAATAATAATACAGAATAAGTATTAGAATGAATGAAGACTTACCTTGAAAAATAGTTTAGATGTTATTTCTTCTCATCAGATGGTTTCAGGAGCACATAGATGTGAGAAATTTTTCTACAAATCACAAGAAGCAAACTTACTTCCAGTGATAGATAGATACATAAGGCAGAAAAGAATTTAAAGCAAAATCATACCCAAAACTACCATTTTCTGTCTTCCTTTTTGTAGTTTTTCATGGCAATGAATATAAATCATATTATACCAAAAGAAAATCCAAATGATCCTTCCTTCACTTGATCTGGAAACTGAAGTGCTGAGAGAGAGGGCTGAAACATTTTTACTGTAGTTTTTAATTGAAAAATGCCTCTGATATTCTAATAAAATCTAAGTTTTGTATGGTATCTTAGTGAGTAAAAGATATCCTATCTAAGAAAAAGATTCTGGTAAAAATAATACGCCTAGATTTGTGTGACAGAGATGTACCTGTTGAGGAAATCCTGGAAGAGATAGAAACAAGGGTAGCATGAAAGGAGACCAGGCAAGGTGGTGGAGATGCACGGCTGACCACTGTGCTCTTGAGCTATGTCCAGTTGCTGTAGCCCAAGAAAGCTGAGATTGCAAACTCTGAAAATTCTGAAAACCCACATCTACTTCATTCATCACCACCTATGTCTTCATTTCCATTACTTAGCAGGTAAATCCACAGTAATGCTTATGTCAAAAGGCTCATGTAAATACTTTGAAGTCAATCAAATTTCTTTACAGAAACAAAATAGCTTCAGTTTGACTACTGAAGCATGTAGGTGGCTCCAACTTGTTTTATCAGTTGAGATACATACATGTGTATCATGTGACATGATCCCTCAAGAGGTTTATACCAAATGCACATTATACAGTTCTCTTGACTAAAGAGAACTGCTGAAGGAGATCAGTGAGCTTTGAGTTTTCAAAGGAATGCATTACTGCATATGTAGGTTCATATTGTAATGTGTTGCACCAGAGACAAAAATGTATAAACACATAAAATGAACTTCTTAAGATACCAGACTGTGATTTTTCATCACTAAGGTGAAAATTACATAGCTACCCTTCCCATTCTCACCCATCATCAAATTTTTTTCCTTTCTACAAGTAATATATTTCTATTTCTTGGTTAGTGCCCATGTCTCTTCTAAAATCTCAGAGTCACATTGTTACAGAAAGATAATAAAGGTGTGTATGTATGGATTCTGTGGCCAATGTAATAAAAGCACACTGGATGTGAAGAAAAATGTATCAAATGAGTGTTTTTGATGCCATTAAATATATGCCATATAATGTTATATTCTATAATATAGCATCTTCAACCTTAAATTGAAAATACTTACATAAAGAGTCATATTTTCCCCCAAAGAGTAATTTAAGTGTGCCAATTATGATTTACTGAAACAAAATAATTATTTACAAAACACATGCTTAAGATCTTAAAGAGTAAGAAGGATTACTAAAGCATACTGCATGTATACCAAGAATAGCCTATACACCTGGAGCATATCTGTAACTGTGTGAAAATATTTAGTGTTCAAGGCATACTCCTGTGCTACATGATTTTATTGTACTATGTGGTGGCTAAGCATGAGTTAGGCAAGTGTGTCCATTCTTGAGGAATTCATTAAGAAGCAGCTGAGTTCTCCATCAAGTCTGCCGCCCAAAGTGGCATCTTTAGGTTCTGTTCCCCGTTCAAAGTATTAACTGTGAAATTCCATGTGTAAGCAGTAAATTATCAGGCCTACACAGCAGACCAATTTTAGAAATAGCTAATCAAAGCCAATAAATTTCCCATTTGGGTGTAAGTCTGTGGTGGTGAGATCTAATAAGGGCTGTTGATAGATACTCACTGGCCCAATTTCCTGCTTCATTAGAGCGTGTAACTGAAGTGAAGACTGACATCTTCGTCACGAGTTTTGGACCTGTTTCAGACCATGATATGGTAAGTGACGCTGCACCTTTGGTTTCTGGGAATATCTTTTTAAATTTGACTTTTGAAAGAAGGAGACTAAGTATTAAGGGGCTAATCTGAAAAAGTTTGGCAACGTCTTTCTGACGCTGTATATAATATCTAATGTCATATATTGTCACATTATATATATCATATATACATATATTCTTACATAATACACACATACATAAAACAGTAAAAGTGTATTGGCTTTCCAACTCAATCTTGTTTCTATGGCTGGCAACCGATATATTCTTTCTTTTTCTCTATCCCTGTGCTGACTGCCTTTCTTTGGCTTGTGTTCTATGACCTGCGTGGTGTGACTTACTTTTCATACTGGATAGGAGACTTAGCTGATACAAGGATGCTACATTTTCATATAGCCAGCACTGTTACACAACAGCCACCAGTACACTGATTTCTGACTATTTTTCCTGTTAAGGAGAAATGAGTGTAGAAGCTGAGTAGTTGACCAGAATTAGGGAAGTGGTTGAAATAAAGTACACAAATAGGTATTGTACCTTGTTATAAAAAATATTCATCTAACTATTATGACAAATGTTAATAGGATGAATATGAAACTCTCCTTTCTTTTCCCAACATAAATTAGCATGAATTTCTATCTAATTTGGTGGAAGTTGGTAAATCAGTAGAGCATTGCCAATGTTACATAAGTTTTCTAAATTCATAAAGCCTAGCTTCAATATAAGCAAAACATCACAAATAAGTTATGAAGACATACTGCCATGAATAATTTAAAGACATATTAATTGAATTTTATCTTTGGAAATGCTTCTTTGTTAGCATTTAAGTATAAGTTCTTTGATTTCCAAGGAACTCAGAGTGCTTTAGAATAAAAGCTTCACAATTATTCAGGTTTGAAATCAAATCAACCTGTTTCTGGCTTGCATTCTTGTAACCCATCAATGCTTTGGCCTGCCTCCCCCTCCTCTGTTTGCAGTGTTACTCACTTGCTCTAGGTATTCACATGAGCTGTACTTTCTACGAAGCACTGCAACTTGCAGGCTTGCAGGAAAGGCTGCAGGTTTCAGAGAAGCAGATTTCAAATCTTACTCCCACCAGTAGCATGAACTTGGGCAAACTGCTTAAGATTCTAAGGCCTAAAAGTCTTTCAACTGTTTATATTATTGTAGATTCCTGTACCTGTTGCATTCTTAATAATCTTTTAAGAGATGTATAAATAAAATGCATATCTATAGTGATCAGTAGATAATAGTCATTGCAATTTTTGTTTCTGAGTCCTTCACAAAGCCATGTAGACCTCAAGGAAATTTTTCTTTTTGATCATCTGTATATTCACAGAGGCCTAGATCAAGACCTAAATATTAAGGAAACTATTTTTTATTAGCACAATACCAAATTTACTTTCCTTTTTGTATTGTGCGTATTTTCACTATAAAATGAAATTTAGTTTTTGTTTTGTGTGTGTGTGTGTGTGTGTGTGTGTGTGTGTGTGTGTGTGTGGCCAGCTCAGCC
>NDGN011552180.1:0-15293 GCA_002564285.1 Tympanoctomys barrerae | reverse complement strand
CTGTGCTTTGCTAAGCTTGTTCTAAGTAGGTGCATTAGACCACTGAGCCATCTCACCAGCCCCGAAATTTAGTTTTTGGTCACCTGTATACTACCACTTTATAAAGTTATTTGTAAAGTTATTGGATGAATATTTTGTGTGACGAGGCATAAATTTCTTATTTTTGTAAGATGATGCAAAAGTTTAGAAGAAGGTACTTGTTACCCAAACTTCATCATGTCATTTGTTGCTGGTTTAGAGTAACTATTGAATTACTATTTACTTGACTATAGGTTTGAGAATGAATATTATCATTGAAAAATTGAGATCTCCTGGCCCCATTAAATTCAATCCTCCTTCCTAAGTTTTCAACATTTTGAGAAAAACAAAACAATAGAATAAGGGGCAAGAAAAATGAAAGGACTCTTTTAAGCAACAATATTTCTCTCTGTTTCTGGCACTGGACATGGTGGCTCATAGTAGTTCAAAAATTATTGTTAAGAGACAGAGCTTAAATACTGCCACACATGACACTTTTCCCTTAGAGAATACTGAAATTACTGGTTCAGATTAATTGAGGTTTAAAGAAATAACTACTTTTTAATTCTTAAAAAATAGAAAATTTTGACATACTATTAATTCTGTATTTATCATGAATTATTTTTATGCATAAACTGATCAACTGTCACACTATAATAGCAGAGTATTGAAGTAGGATACTACTTGCTAGGCATTCTGAACCAGTTTGATTGCTTTATCAAAGAATCAAATTTGTCATCATGCTCTAGTTGATTTGCAAAATGGCTAGTGAAATTGAATCTGATCATTTGGTTCACTAGATTAATCACTGAAACTATATCATGGGAGAATTATATATATAAAAAGTGGTATGATTCTACTTCTGGAAATCAGACTAGAGGAAATTAAAGCTAGAAAGCAGAATGACAAGAGTATGTTTCAAAATGGGACACATTTCATTTTGTAAGGCAAGAACTAATAAAATACCTAGTTAATAACACTAACCATGGCAGCTTTTGTCATTATTTAATGTCTGCCTATGGTAGGCACCATATGGAGGCTTCACAAATGACAATTTCATTAAATTGTCACTGCAAACCTTGCAGATAAGTATTATTCTTATCCACATTTTCCAGAGAAGGAAAATGACCTACTACCTAACTGTAGCAGCAGAACCTAGGCCACCCATCCCTACAGGCTCCACCACTCCCAAGGCATCTGTCTTCATCTGGAATAGAAAAAAATTTAGGGCAGCTCCTTAACTTTTTTTTTTAAAAAAAACATTAATTGGCCATCAAGCCGCACATTCCCAGGGCACTAGGTTCTGACAGAAATATTCAGGCAACAAAATCATATGGCCTTGTTTTCCACGGTGCTTAAAATGTGTTAAGTGAAAGCACTCACAGATGGCAATAAATGATGCAAATCATAATGTTTTATTGCAGTATTTATTTAGGAACGTAGTGCATGTTTTGTCCCAGATCTTCTGAAATCGGCTCACATTCTTCAGAGAGCTACTCTGTGGCGTTCAGAAAGATGAGCTTTTTACGGTGGGGGCTGGAACCTGAACAAAGTATTCAGCAGAGCTCGCTTATTCCATTTTTTGAGGGAGCTTCCTCTGTTTTATTCTAATTTTGCATGCCCTGATCATGATTGCTTTCTCTCTTTCTTCAGCCGTTCTACTCTATCAGACCCTTAAAGAACAGCACTGTTTCATTCCCAGATACAGAGAGATTTAATAAAAAATCTGTGCTGGCAAAATACTGTGATGGGAGACCAACAATCATTTGTAATACATACTAAGATTTCCTATATTCTAGAAATTCTTACAGTTAATCATACTTATTAACTTCCTGTACTAGCCAGGTTAGTCATCTTTGCTTTATAGATGATGAAGCTTAGGTTTAGGCAGGGTATGTAAAATGACATGGGGTTAGTTACCCAAAAATATCCAGGCAGAATGTCTGAAATTAATGTGGCTATTTTATTGTCTGCCACTAGGATATGTAAATAAGGCAAGCTGCAAAGATGATAAGCATGTAAATAGTAGGGCTCTGGCAAGATTTGACAGACTTTTATTTTAAGTTAATTTTTAATATTTAGTTTTTTAAAGAGTCTCCTTGGAGCACAAGTGAATGAAAATTTTCTATACCTTATGAATACAGACAACTTGGACATCTATAGAATCTTGATTTCACAAGTGGTCATTCCCTCTGGATCTACACAAAGAAGTTCAGTGGGCTAGAGAATAGAATGCATACATCAAATGCCTATTGTTTTTTCAGAACTGGGGATTGAACTAAGTTCCTCGTGCTTGCCAGGGAAGTTCTGCGCCATCTCCCTTGCCCCTCAAATGCCTATTGTCCAGAGGAGCCAGGCATGTACAGTGCAGACTAGATCTATGCACCTAGTTACCCTAGACCGCACTGTAAAACTTCCTGTTATGATTCAAACTCTTTCTCCATTCCTTTAATCATGAAAAATAGCTTTCTACGCTCATCTATCCTCTACAATACTTTTTCTGACAACATTAAAGCTACACGGGTCTTTCTTCTGCTGTAATTAACAGATGCATAACGAATGTTTGCTGGAGAGTCAGTTCCCATCTATATCATAGTAGATGTCATGCAACACTTTCAAACACAAAAACAAATTGTAACCAACAAGGAGGGTAACTTGTCTTGCTGACATCAGCAGGGGGGTTTCCTGTTGAGCTTCCTTGTTCCTATCGTGGTCAGCAAGGAACACTATAAACCATTCAGTTATCTTATGCTTGACTTAATCAGTAAAGTCTCAACAATGTCAAGAACATGACACAAGGACAAAGTTTTCTTGAGGTTTTTTTCAGTCTTGTTTAAATCATAGGAAAGAGACAAGTAGCTAAATTTGCACACAACACGCGTAAGAGCAGGTGTTTGTTTTATGTATCCTTAAGATTTAAAAAAAAAACAGATGATTTCAGATGCAGTGGGGATTAGAGGATTGGCAAAGTGTAGCATAATGTTTTCAAGTTAGTCTTCCTTCTAGTTTTGAACATGCTAAGATTAATGGGCAAGGTAGTGATTTTTATTTCAAACCACTGAGTTCTAAATGTAGTCTCACTGTAGCAATCACTACAATGAAGATGTATATTAGCCTTCCTGATTTTAGAAGCTGGTAAGTCATTTTGCTTGTTTTCAGATTACCAGATGTTTGTCTCTGGGTTTTGCCATGAGGAATCCTGTGTTTAATCAAATAAATAAATTCTTTGACTGTGAATGACCATGAACTTCAAGCATTTCTCACATGACTTCTGCACACACAATGACAAGCACACTCACACTCACACACACC
The DNA here is from genome assembly GCA_002564285.1 of Tympanoctomys barrerae. NCBI lineage: Eukaryota > Metazoa > Chordata > Mammalia > Rodentia > Octodontidae > Tympanoctomys > Tympanoctomys barrerae. The sequence goes on along the minus strand of NDGN011552180.1, from coordinate 11,963 downwards.
CATGTATTCTGCAATTTTTATCTTTCATGAGGTAAGAGTGAAACCAAATTAGTAGTGGAAATAGAATCTTCATTTTAATAATTGTCATTTTGTAGAATTAGAAATCTACATACCTTATCTTGAAAATAAAATTGTTTACTCTGTCGAGAAGAAGATGGGATTTTCATACCTATATAAACTCATGTTTGTCCTGGTGATGCTGGGAGTGTTTTCAGAGAACCTGAGAAACTCACCAAAACATCATACTTATCTTCTGGAATCATCTGATTTAAAATTTTCCTATGCACAAAACCTTCAGACATGAATTTGTTTTTCTTTCTTTCTTTCTTTCTTTCTTTCTTTCTTTCTTTCTTTCTTTCCTCTTTTTTTTTTTTTTTTGGCAGAACCGGGGTTTGAACTCAGGCCACTGCGCTTGCCAGGCAAGTGCTTATTCCACTGAGCCAGCTCCCCGGCCCCTTGTTTTTCTAATTGTGACATAGTCTACTTATTTTAATGTTTCCTGGGGGAAGCATGGTGCTATTATCCCCTTTCACATATCGAAGGATAAAACACTCTTCTACCCAAGAAATAAGTTGACATTACAGATTTATAAAATAAATGCACAAACCAGTGATTCACCTGGCATTACTGTACTTCAGGAAGTACATTTTGCTCACATTTTACTTCTAAAGTTAGAGAAATCATGCATTGTTTGTGAGACATTTGAGTTGCAAAATCTATCACAATGAACTTTTTACCACTTTCCAAAATTACCTAGGAGTATACGATAGACGTGTTTTTCCGTCAAAGTTGGAAGGATGAAAGATTGAAATTTAAAGGACCCATGACAGTTCTCCGGTTAAACAATCTAATGGCAAGTAAAATCTGGACACCGGATACCTTTTTCCACAATGGAAAGAAGTCTGTGGCTCATAACATGACAATGCCCAACAAGCTGCTCCGCATCACAGAGGATGGCACCTTGCTGTACACCATGAGGTAAGCACAGCTGCCCTTGCTTCTGTCCCCCCATGTGTGTCAGTCATCAAGCTGATGGCCACCGTGGGACACTGGTATCTTGTTTTACACTCATAAGAAATTATTTTACTACAAAAAGCTTACCATGTTGACATATTATGCAAGTATTAAGTTATTCAATTAAGTTATTCAAAATATACTGACTATAAAAATGAAAATTATTTACATATATTAACAAATATGCACACAATATAGAAAAATATGTATTTCTAGCCTGCTCTAATAATATGTGTTGAACCTGTTCTCCTCACTAGAAAGTATATAGTCCCACCAACTAGGAAAGTCTACATTAAATATCTAAAAGCCATCAGGTGCGGGTATATTCAAATATCTCTACAAAACCTGAAGTAATACAAACTACAAAATATGGGAAATGACAAAATTCTTAAAATAAATCAGAATCATGAGGAAATATATACATAAGAATATGAATTCATTAATGGTGTTGTTAGCCATAAACTCTCAATTTTGTTTAAACTAAAAACTATGTGTATTTTTTGATTGATATTTTTTTTAAAGATGACTACACTGTCTACCATCTAATAAGTATTCAATGCATGTTGAGTTAATTGAAGTCAAAGTGAAACAAAAAAGAACTAGGAAAATTTTTAGAGAAGAACTGTTTAAAGATACTCTTAGTTTGTAAGAAAATTTGAATTATCCAAATTTCATTCTGGAGGGCACCAATATTCCATTGTCAGATTATTTGTTATTAGGATGTTGTTTTTGTAAATCTGGCCAGCTCTTGGTGATTCAGACTGTCCAATTATTCTCTTTGTATAAAAAGGTAATAAAGACAAAAAAATTTCTCAGTTTGGTAGGTTGTATTTAGCATGGGAATAGAATGATATTTTGGCTTGGATGGAAGCTGCTAAAATAACTCTCTTTTCCAACACAAGCATCCAAATAAAGAGAAAGAGATAGAGTTAGAGAGAATTCCTAAATTTGCATTGGAGATTGGGCTCAACTAGTTAAAAGTGTAGTACAATGTAGAGAATAAGAAAACAGAATATCTAAACTAAGAGAAAAAAAACAGGACTATCACATGCATTTGTTGAGACCTCACCAGGTAATTTAAGCATGATCTAAATATATTGAAATTTCTAAAATTTTCTCAGGTTAAAAAAGAAAAAAATCTTATATTTTATTTTTTATCCTAAATCTAGTATTCATACCTCCCAAGTGGTGATTTATTTTATTTTATTTATTATTGTATTTTTAATATATTTATCATAGGATCTCACTGCACAGCTTGGGATTGGAATGATCCTCCCAATTTCAGCCTCCCCAGCTCTGGGCTTACAGGCATGTGCTGCTGTGCCTGGATTTGGTGGTCAGCTCAGTGCACCCAGTGGCAGGGTCAGCGTGGCCTGTGGTACAGGGAATTGAACCCTGTTTCCTGCACTTGCCTAAGTCTCTCTGGCCCCAAGTGTTGATTTTCTAAGGAAGAGAATTGCTTATTCTGAAGAGTATCAATGAAGTTTTCTGATGGATATAATATTCTTCATTAATCACCTTTATCTTCCATCGTTGAAATTTCTCACCATTTTCATTTATGTTATTATTTTCTTTAATACTATGATTTAAGAATGTTATTTAAAAATTAACCTATATATTTTATATTTTCTTTAACCAGTATTATAATTGATTAATTTTACTTTTCATAATGCCCTCCTATCATGTTTTTAAGCAACTTAGTGAGTGTAAAAACCTTGCTAAAAATCATATGAAAAAAATGAATATAAATTCTCTCACAATTCTACAAACTGAGAGCAAAGATATTTCAGTGGATTACTTTCTCAACAGTTCTTTTTAAAAAACATGAACAGAACTCAAATTCCCAGAATATCCTAGGCACGAAAGAGGAGGACAACAGAGTCCTGCCTTAACTAGGACATGGGTTGGCGAATGCAGTAAATGGTTGGAATATCCAAACATCACATACAAATTCTCAAAGAGACTATGTCAGTCTCCATCTCACGAAGCCTAAGCCCTTCTCCTGCCCCTGTTCCTCCTTTGTTTTGTGCCTTTGGTGCTAGTTTAAGGAAGGAGCCAGAGCTGCACTTAGGAAAGGATAATTTCCTTACAACAATTTCCCCACTTCTTTCCTTAGTAAATTTTTTTTTCTACCAAAGATGAATCTGTATTTATGCACAGATTTTTTCCACATTTTCCTTTGTTACTAATATATATTTCTGATTCATAACAAATACATTTATTCTGGGGCATTTGGAACACATAACCATCATGGCTAGATCCTTTTCACTTCCCCTTGACCCATGGTCATTTTGCATCTTTAGGATATTTGATATGATGTTTCACTGCCCGGACACATTGTGCAATGACCACATCCAGGGAATCAGAACATTTCTGCCCTCATCATGAAGTATTTATTTTCTTTAAGCTATTTTAATTATCTAACGGTTTTCTGTAACAAGTTAGATTGTGGATGGTGTTTGTTTTGAAAAATGTTAGCAATATTTGCTCACTGGACAAAACAATGCACTGCCTATTTTCTCAAAGCAAACAAACACAAAATAGATGGAATTCAGTATTTGTTATAAATAATTATTTTGCATCACTTGATTATTAACAACTTAGCATAGCTCTGCAGTTTATGCCCCTACCGCCTCATTAACACATTTGCTATATTGAAGAACATCACACTGTGATGACCAGCAAATGTCTAATTCACAATTTTTTTGTATTCTATATTTCCCTTAATAAGACTGACGGTGCGAGCCGAGTGCCCCATGCACTTGGAGGACTTCCCGATGGACGCCCATGCCTGCCCACTAAAATTTGGAAGCTGTGAGTAAATTTCATTCTTCTTTTAAATTCATTAACTAATTCACTTATGTATTTATTTGGTGTAGGATCTCACTACGCGGCTTAGAGCCGTAGTTGTCCTCCTGTGTCCACATTGTTGAGATTACAGGGGTGTACCACCACCACCATGCCTGGTTTCAGTGGCTGGGATGGCAGTATGGCCTGTAGTACTGGGGATTGAACTTGCCAGGCAGGTGTAGTCCACTGAGCTATCTCCCCAGCCAAATTTCTTTCTTTTATTCTTATGAGATACCTGAACATTGAACAAGAGATCTCCAGTTAGTGGAGTCTGTTAGACACAAAGACATCAAGAAAATTCAAATAGAAATATATTGCCAAGGCTTCCTACAAGTAGCAATCATGACTTCACTCTTTAATATTATTTCAGGAAAATGCTTATTATTTATCTACTATAACACAAAGTATGGGTTAAGCTACTTAGTTGAAAGATTCTAGTTAGTCTTTGTAAAAGTATTCATAGAAAAGGGAGTGGAATATGATGCTTGTACCTTGTGGATAACATTGTTAGTCTCTTATTAGGAAATTTGGTTTTATTTTTAAAAAAAAAGATAAAAAGAACTTCCCTATGAATAAATGGAGATTACTGTGTTTATCTTATATCATTACTGATACTGTTTCTTCTTAAGAATAATTCAACTTGTTTTCCAGATGGAAACATTGGTAGGTGACCAAAGGCAATAAGTAGATATTTCTTAAGAATAAAGCCTTGAGCTTACGGAGCTTTCTAGAAAGTTCTTTCCCTCTTTGGAGTTATAAAAGGTTTCTAGAACAGTTTGTATATCTTGTGGAGCTCATGAACATATTTACGGTGTTGATAATATCAGAAAAATTTCCTTTATGGTAAATGTTTGTGCTTTTCCTGTTTTAAGATATTCAGGTGCCCCTTAGGGAAGCCAGGTGAACAGTCTTCCTCAAAGTGGGCTCCACCATCCCTCTGCCTCTGCCCAGTGTGCATGCATTAAGCAGGAATGATGCATTGCGCGCATCTGTCCTTCAGGGCACTGCGTGGAAGGCCTGAGTCAACTCCCATGCTGCCTCTCCAGCTTTGTGTTCTCACTAGACAGCCAGGCTGAGTAACTATTTTGGTGAAGATATGATTCATAGAAGAAAAATAGTGGTAGTGTAGGAAGACAGCAAGCAAAGAAAATAGCAAAGGGCCTCCAGCTCCACATAGCACCAGTCCTGGAGAGACGATGTTCTCTATTTATAAATCTCATTCTGTCCTGAAGCTCAAGGGTAAACTCTCTCAATACTGTCAGCCAAACAGGCCCGTAGTGGTAACTTCCTTTTCCCCATCCTTCTCATTTTAATGTACATTTTATCTGATGGACTGTTACAGGCTTTTCTGAATGCCATCTTTTCCACCATTAGTACAAAGTATGTATTACTTGCTGGCCAGGTAATATGCTAAATGTCTGTTTATTTATTTATTTACGTACTTGGTACACGGGTCTCACTTCGGCAGCTCAGACTCCTAGTGATCCTCCTGTTTTCAGCCTGCTCCGCTCTGGGATTACAGGCATGCACCACCATGTCTGGAGTTGGTGGCCAGCTCAGAGCACCCGAGGGCAGGGCCAGCACAGTATGTGGTGCTAGGGATCTAACCCGGGTGCCTGCGCTTACTTAAGAAGGCGCTTAATTGGCGGAGCTATCTCACCAGACCCTGTACTTATAGACATCTAAAATGTAGTCTCATAGTTAGGAAAAATATATATCATATATTGCGTGAAATAGCACTGATTTATTTCTAACAACCTGGAATATTAATAAGACCCTCATTTAGTTTTAAATATTACCTAATCTAGACAAGGAATTGAATTTTATTTTATTTTATTTTTTCATTATTTATTTATTTAGTTTCAATTTTAGGGGAGGGTCTACAAGGTACTCAGAGTCTCACTACTAGATCGGACTCATAGTGATCCGCCTGTTTACAGCCTCCCAAGAGTTGCTATTAGAGGTGCTCGCCACCGCGGCCAGTCTCAATTGCTGTCTCAGCGCACCCCGGGGGCAGGACCAGAACTCACTATTTTTTTATTTTAAAAATATTTTTGCTTATTTTTATATTATTTGGAATTTATTTCTTTAGTAAGAACAGTTAATAAATAGAAGTGTTTATATTTTCATAAAAGATTATGAAGGTGATTGCTGGACAAGTGCTGGATAGAGAAGCATCTTAACGATGTTGCTCTTCTACGATATCCCATGTAACACTTAAAGCTTATTTTTTTTTGATCTTCATTTAATGTCTTATAACCTTTTCCCCCAATTTTGCATGCATATATCTGGTAATCTAAACAACTAATTTATTTGATTTATTTTATTGAGAAACAGCAATGAGACAGTTTCAAAACTGAATAATAGGACAGTTTCAATAATTAATACAGGATATCCTGTCTAAACAACTAATTTAAAGACAATACTATGCAATATAACAAACATTGTAAACTTAGTATTATTTTCCTTAGTAAAACTCCATCATTTATAATGTTTTCTTTACACTATCATTATTATCATTATTTTGTATTATATTTTTAAAAGATATCCTTAATAAACCTGAAATTTTAAGATAGCCTATGCCTAGCTATTATCACCTTTAGGTGTTCTTTCTTATCATAAGATGGCTGCTGAAACTCCAGCCATTGCATCTGTTTCACAAAGAAGGAGAAAAATTGGTGGAAAGAAAAGAAATAGAGACCTTCTAATATCAAAAAGACAAAAGCTTTTTCTGAAATCCTAACAAGGATCTGTTCATGTTTTATGAATCCAGTGTGTATCACACTCCCGATGCTGTTAGCAAAAGTGTTCGGGAAGGAAGTATTTTTCTCTTTGCAACATGTACAATATTAGAGGTATTTCGGGTAGAAGTAAATGGATCGTGACTGGAAAATTAATCACCTTGCCATAGAAAAACCAGGATTCAATAAAATTGCGCTGCTTTCCACGCTGAGCTTCTGCGCCTGCTCTTTTCCCTGCTGAGATCACTCTTCTGTTCTTTCTGAGCCTGAGTTCTTTGTGTTTCCACATCCTCCCAGTCATAACAACGCCTAGGGCTTCCGGCTGACTTTGGACATTTGCAACAGCTTCTCCTTTCCTTTTGCTTTCTCCCTTTCCCTTCTTCTTCTTCTTTTAACACTTTGCTGGCGATTCAATCCAGGGCCTTGCCCAGCACAGGCACACGCTCCACCCTGGAGCTGTGAACCCAGCTCATGCACGGACCACCTGTCATCCCAGTGCACGTTTTTCTGTCACTTAATCATGACTAGCTTCATTGATTGGTTTATACATTTTGTCACCTGGATACTGTCAGCTTCGTGAGACAAGGATAAATTTTACCCAGCCCTTCCTGGTGTCAAGGTAATACAATGTAGGCACTTGATAAATATTTGTTAAATTTTCAAAGATGGTAGTACTCAGGTTTTTCATGCTTTTCCAATGTTTATGCTTTTGGAAAACAGCAGCAGAAGATCAGTGGGGAATTAAATGAAAACAGAGAGGACTTGACCTATGAACACAGGCTCAGCTGGCCCTGCTCAGTGAGAGATAGAGTACTGGCTCCCATGCCAGTTGGCTGGAGCACGGTATGTTCAGCCTCCATCTTTGGTCCTGACTCTAACCTGACTTACTCAGCAAAGGTGAATAAAAAGTCAGCAAGACTTCTTTGACTCATATTGGGAGTAAATATTTTGCTAAAATATATGGGAAGAGCCTAAGCGAGAGTGGTTTCCCAAAATATAGTAGAGCATCCTGCAAGAAATATTTACAAACCTTCCAGAACAACCTCATGCATCTGTTGATTAGCAGTGAACCTGGCAAAGCAGGTGTTTTGTTTATCTCTCCCCTTGTGGGTCTAACTATCAGTGCTAAGGAATACTTCCTGTTGGTTAGGGATGATGAACTCTTCCTAGGAACAGTTTACCCCAAGGCAGCACATGCGAGACAGTTGTCGTCTTTTAATTGATTTCTTTCAGAAAATATAAAATCTTCTAAAAACACCTAAGACATGCAAGCTTTCAACCACTAAGACTTAGACAAGTGCTAGAAATTGTAAGTGCTTAATAAATGATTGTTTCTTAATGAGCTGCTTGTCACAGGGCCATAGAAATCAAAGAAGAGAGGGATGAGTGGAAATGTGAATGAATTCTAGCAACATCTACGCTTAACAGTCACTGCCTGCAGCTGTCAGGCTCATAGAAGAGATCCATAGTATCCATCACCAGGTGCTCTTTGGATACTAAATTTGTACTCCCACTGGCCCCACCACTAAGTTCTCTCATAATCCTCAACAAAATATTTTTTTTGTCTTTAAAGCCTTTTTTCTTAGTTAATATAACTTATTTGAAATCATAGCTTAAACTTTTTAAGGAGTAGACGACACTTTTTTTGGTCTTTTCTTTATGTTGCAATCTAAAATCCAGTGAATTTTCAGAGAAATTCCTTCTCAGCTACCCAAGTTTGAAGAAACAGTAGGAAGAATCACTTAAGCTCTGGCCCTATGTATGTCTGCTTTCTCCATTTGCAAACATCAAATTTCATCCTGTAAGTTGGCTCCTCAGTTTAGAAGATTTGCACTGGATGATGGGAATATTACTATACAATCGCATCCTGTGTGTGGTCTCTGGTCTGCATGTTTTCATACTCAGTGGTGTTTCCAAGAAGTTGCGCGAAGCAGGCACCACAGTTATGAGAAGGAATGGGTCAAACATGACGCCGTTTTTTCCTCTGTGATTTAGTCTCCTTTGATGTCAAATTATAACATGATAGAGCCCAGACACTATAGCTAACAACAGTACAAATACAGTAGGAAGAGGTATGGTTTTTTGTGAAAAGTCATGAGAAGAACTGGCTTCATCACTGATTGCATGATCACAGACTGTTCTCAGCAAATGAACAGAATAGTTTCACCTAAAAAGATCATGTAAACAGCACTGAAGTACAATGAATAGCATCCTAGAGCATTACCTCATGTTTGCATTAAGTAGGGAGATACCTTTAAGTCATTTAAAGGTCTGTGCCCTCTTCTACTATTTGTAAAGTATGATGGAACTGTGATGCACCTTTCAAATTTAGCATTCAATCATTCAGTATGGCTTCCTAGGTAAAGGAAAAATATTTTATGACTAGCATAATCTTTTACTAAATGTAAATATCTACAAACTCTAAGTATTATAGTCTTGCAAACTGGTGTGTTCTGTTATCTTCTAAGAGATTTTTTAAACCAAATCTTATACCCTTTAGTGGATGTAATCTTCCTACTATGTGTATCAATGAAACTCTTCACTTTTTAGTCAGTGAGCACAACCATAATTAAAAAGGAAAAGTGGGAAGGTCAAAAAGGACAAATGCCAAGCTATCCATTTGTCACTTTCACTGTCTCATGAGCCACTCAATTAATTTCTGTAGTATTTCAAGACAGTATCACTGGAAGAGATCTATGATTATAAAATGACCCAGAGATGATGCTCTTGCAGACAGGCAGCCCCCATAAAACCAGACAGCACTGACTGCATTGTCTATATCAGTCAAGGCAAAGAAAAGTGACCCCTTTAACAGCTTAATTTAGAGATTAAGGGTCATGACTTTCATCATTTTTGGCCAATTCCATCTTCATGTAAGAATCACAACTCTATATATCTCACAATATTTTTGGTTGTACAAGTATCAATTTGCACACAACTTGCTACAGGTGAGAGCTGAGTCAGGCAAGATCACATTAGAGCTTCTGTCAGCCACAGGTGTTTTTACCATTGGAAGCCATTCCTTCAAAACAAAATTTGAAATGTCTTTTATGGCTATGTTGGTATGAAGATGCCTATAATTCAAGTTAGTTTTTTTTTTTAATCTCCTGATTTAAAAAAAAAATAAAGCATCTTCATGGCCTTCCAAGGCCTTCCAAAAGTATTTTGGGTCCCGGGCACTGTGCCCATTGTGTCTGATGGAGCAGTTGGCCATTGGCCAGGGAGTCTGGCTCCTACAATTGGGCCAACTTCTGTGAGCATGCCCACCCATTAAACACCGTGGGAACAACTTACTTTTTAAAATATGCTCTTCCTTTAATTTTGAACAATATATCTAAAGAGAGGAGAGTATATGTTATCATTTCTACCTATGTGAAGTGAGCACTCTGGGACCAGAAGCCAGAAAAGCTATGTATTATGTTTTCCTTTTCCTTTCCCTCCCCCTCTTTCTCTTTCTCCTCCTTTTTCCTCCTCCTTCTTTTCTGCCTCCCTACCCGCTCCTCCTTCTCCTTTTTTCTTCTTCTTCCCCCTCTCTCTCTCTCACCCTGTATTTTTCTCCTCCATATCCTAAACATTTATGACCAAGTTTCTCACATAGAAGATCGCTAGTTTAAAAGAAACATGGCAAATGAAAATGACTGAGAAGAGCTTCATAAAGTAGCTCAATATCACCATTATCGTGATGGTGAAATTACATAAGAATAGTCAGTCTAAAGGGAGAATTTCGTTGTAAGTTACTATGCAACAAAATTTCTAGTCTTGCCTTTCCCAGGTGTCATAAACTTCTCTCTGCTTGATATATTATGGATTGAGGCTATTAGCTTTAATGTCATTTCAGGTCTCATGACCTTCACCAATAACACACTGATCTTTCTCAAATTAACTAATTTTTAGGTTTTTTTGAGACAGAATCTCACTGTGTATCTCAAGCCCACAGAAATCACCCTACCTCAGCCTCCCAAATGCTGAGATTACAGGTGTGCACCACCACACCAGCCTGTCATACTAATTGATTTTCTATACAATGAAAGAAAAAGTTTTCTCCTTTGTCTGTTGAGCAAGTTCTTCTCTAGGACTTCCACTTAGCTCATTCCTCCTTGTTTTGCCATGCTTTTGCATACATGTCATCTTCTCAAAGATACTCTGAGTTCCTTTCATTGTCTGAAGTCATCCGCAGCATCCTTCATTCTCTCTTTACTGATGTACCTGTGGCTTTATTGCACTCATGATTGCCTGAAGTGATGTATTTCTTGGCTCGTCTGCTTCTCTCCCCACCACTATAATGACGTCCTTTAAAACCAGCACCTTTGCTGCTATGATTGTTACTGTAGATCCAGTACTTTGTCTTTGTAGATGCCTAGTAAGCATGTGTTGCAAGAGTGAGTGAATGACTGTAAGAATCAGTAATAGATGTGTTTTGACATTCTAAAACTGAGGAGTGTGGGCTGTTGTTTCCTACCTTGCCCTCTCAAATCCCAAGGTAGGAAATCTGAAGCTGATTGAACACATCAGCCAATTAGGAGCATCCCAGATGCAAAATACACAGAGAACATTCCATTTCCATTTCAGATGCTTATACAAGAACAGAAGTTGTCTATGAGTGGACTAGAGAGCCTGCACGCTCTGTGGTTGTAGCAGAAGATGGGTCACGCTTAAACCAGTATGATCTTCTTGGACAAACAGTAGACTCTGGGATTGTTCAGTCCAGTACAGGTAAGCATCACTGGTTTAATGCGAACGTGGAAAGAAGAATAGAAAAATATAATGTGACAATGTAAGACCTCAGTGATGTTTCCAATAACACAAGCAGAGGGAAGAGAAAATTGTATTGAACTGGGGATCTGTTGAGCAAGAAGTAATATCAACTGTGCAGACCTGTGGGGCTGGACTTTTCCTCTAATTCCTCTTGATTTCTGTGTCTTTGAAAGCAGCAGTCTAGTTTGACATGATCAGTGTAGTACAGAAGGCAGGTGTGTGACTCTTTGGGGATGGTTATCTGGGTTGCTTTTTTACTCTTACACCTTGCCAGGTGATTACCATCATCCTGTCATGTTGTTGGAAGGAATCAGATTAAACCCATGAAGATTATACTGCACTTCTTGGTAGATGAAAACTTTCCATTAATGTTAACTTAGTAGTTTGAGTGTGTTTGTGACAATGGTTATTACCCATGGGACACTGCGATGCCAATTTGTTCAACTTATCAGTGTGTACAGACTTCTGTCCAAGCACCTTCCCCACTGAATGCTAATGGAGATATAGCCCCAGCGCTGCTCACTCCAGTTTGGAATTAAAAGTAAGGGAAGTGCCACAAATTGTGGCATTCTGACTAGTAATTTTCTTTCTTTTTTTTTTTTT
>NDGN011552177.1:13657-26919 GCA_002564285.1 Tympanoctomys barrerae | reverse complement strand
GCTCCTTCCCACCTTGCCCATTCCCTGTGAATCACATGCTATGCCCCAGGGGTGGGACCTTCCCCGTTGCCTAGATACATACTGACCCCCCCCAAGAGCCGAGACTTCCTCATTCCTACACCCCCTATATATACCCAGAACCTCCCCTGAATAAACGAGACTTGATCAGAACCCTGTCTTGTCTCCATTCTTTGTGTCTCCTGTCCCTCCTCATCCCCACTCCCCCTCTAGGGTCCTCGTTGATGAACCCGCGGGTCAGGCCAGCCAGCCAAATGCTCAGTGGATTAAAGCACCTGCAAGCAGGCGCAGGGGCCTGGGGTTTAATCCCTGGGCCTGCTATGCCAACCCTGCCCCCAGGGCACGATGAGACAATTGAGACTGGGCGTGGTGGCATGTGCCTGTAATCCCAGCTCTTGGGAGGCTGTAAATAGGTGGATTACTATGAGTCCAATCTAGTAGTGAGACTGAACACCCTGTAGACCTTTCCCTAAAACACACACAAAAAAGGCTGGATGTTCATTTTGGAATGAGTGAACTGATCCACAAATCTATCAAACACTTTCCTACTTATGTACTACAAACATATATACCAATGAAAATATAAATTCTTTAAAGATTAAAAATACATTATGGCTGGTGAGACACTTCAGCGGCCTAAGTGCCTGCTTAGGCAAACACAGGGTCTTGGGGTTTGATCTCCAGCCCACATGCCCCACCAGGCCTGCCCCCGAGCCGTAGGGAACCAGCTACCAAGACCGGGCTTGGTGGCAAACACCTGTAATCCAGTGCTGGGGAGGCTGAAAACAGGAGGATCACTAAGAGTCCGATCTGCGTAGTGAAACTCAGTACCAAATACATATATATGGTGGTGAACACCTGCAACCCCGGCATTCAAGAGTCTGAGGCAGGATTATTCTAGCCAGCGTGGGCTATAGATCAAGTTCAAGGCCAGCCTGGACTACATGGATCCTCTCTCAAACAAACAAACAAAACTGTTTAAAAACAGTTTCCTATCATTAATGCCTGGTCCATTCGCCACCACTCCTGCTGGCCAACAACCTTTCTCTGGGCAGGGCAGCCGTGCTCACTGCGTGGCTCCAGCGCCGCACCAGGCCTTGCACATACCATATGCCCCACCAGCCTTGAGCAAGGCAGCGAGTGAAGCTGCCCAGCGCCCTCGGCGGCGCTGCACCCTCCCCATACGTACCCTTGCCCTCCACCCACACCAGGGCCACCGTGGGCCACGGGGAGTAACCGGCACAGGGCGTCCTGACCGCCCCAGCTCCGCCACTTTTTGGAAGCCAGTGAGCGCCCGGGTGGGAGAGGGGCTGGGAATGCTCTGCCTGTGTCTTGTGAAGACGGACTGTGATTCCCCTGGGTCTTCAGGCAGCTTATCCAGGAAGAGCGACCGTATGAGGGAAGAAGCCTGGTTTTGAAAGTCTAGGATAAGCCGGGCTCAGACAGCGCGGACGGGTTAGCGAAAGGGCTGAGGGCCGAGCCCGGCACCTCGGGTAGTGGCGTGGAAGTGCAGCCTGGCCTGTCGAGGAGGCTCAGGCTGGGCAGGACCCGACTGCTCCGGTCCTACCCCGCGGTCCTCCTCACGCCGGCAAGCGGCGCGGGAACAGCCTCGAGCTCTGGCTAAAGCCGGGCTTTCGGACCCGGAAGCTGCGTCATAGACACGCGTCATTGGGCGGGAGTCAGCTGAGCCGCCTGGGCGAGGTTGGGATCGCTTGGGATCGGCTCAAGGGATCCTGGGATCTCTTGGGGGCGGGATTGGGGGGCAGAACTGTACCAGATTAGCGTGAGGGCTCGGCGATCTTTCAGCTCTATAAGGCGCGCGAGAAAAAGGCCTTCAGGGTTTTTAAAAGGAAGCGGCGGCAGGCTTCCACAATCTGTTAGAGGCTGAGGAGTCACAGCTTCCGATCCGGGGCGAAGAGGCCTGCGGGGAGCCCTGTTGTGATCCCCGGGCCCCGGAGGAAGAGCCTAGAGGCCAAGCACCATGGCGTCCATCCTGGACGAATACGAGGACTCGCTGTCCCGCTCCGCCGTCTTGCAGCCCGGCTGCCCTAGCGTGGCCATCCCCCACTCGGGTAAGGCTTTCCTAGCAACTGCGGGGGAGGTGCGGGGAGGGCGGTCCTACGAGTTCTCAGTGGCCTCCAGGATGTACATTCCAGACTCAACTCTCAGGCTCTTTTGATGCTTGGCTGCCTGTAGTTGAAGTTTGAAAGCGCTCCGGGGTCAACCGCTTGATCTAGGCCCTGCCGCTAGGGTACTTTTTAAAGAGGGAACTGGGACTCAGGTAAGGAAGTGCCTTCCTACAGGGCTGCAGTTAGTCTCTTGGGAGAACTGAAATAGACTCCCGGCCTCTCCGGATAGATTCAGTGCTGTCCTACCACCTCCTTCCCTTCGGGGAGTGGGAGGAAGTGAGTTAGGAAACTGGTAGAAGAATGTTTGGAGGAAGGAGAGGTTGCTCCTACAGGGAATTTTGTCACAGGGAAATATGGAAATGAAATATTCTTGGCCTGGGCTACAACTAGGTGCAGCTTGGATTTTAGGGGAAAATTTGTAGAAAATAGAACAGACTTGGCAGAGCGCTGGGATATTTTGATTAGAGAGAAAGCAGCAGCAGTGTGTTCACACCGACGACTGGAACGGTTCTGCAGGACTCTCTCGGCCTATCAGTCTTTTGGAGACTCACTGGGTCCCACTATTGTATAGTCAGAAAGGAAAGAAAATGGAGTTAGAATATTTAAATTGAGTTGGGATTGCTGGGTCTAGACCACCTCTCTACCAGACTCTCCCCCGTGGTTCCCCATTACCATTGGAGGAGGTACAGCTTACTGTAACAGCATGTCCAAGTTAGCAATGTTGGAGTCCAAGGCTCCTGCATCCGGGTGTGGTGTTGCACTCCTGTAATCCCAGTGCCTGTGAGCCTGAGGCAGGAGAATTGCTGTGAGTTCAACACCAGCCTGAGTTACAAAGTGAGCTCAAGGCCAGTCTGAATTGCATAACAAGACCCTGTCTCACAAAGACAGAAAAAAGCAAAAACGAAGACTCCTGCCAAGGTGACCAGCAAATTACCTAATAACAAACTATGTGTTAACTGAGACCCCAGGTACAGGAATATGATAGGAAGGTGGCAAGTAGCACTATTTCTTGAGGTAGATTTTTCCCCCCTCTTTCCCTTCTGCAGCTTATCTTTTCTTCATTTTTTCCTCCAGGCTATGTGAATGCCCAGCTAGAGGAGGAAGTGCCCATCTTCACAAAACAGCGCTTTGACTTTACACCTTCTGACCGAATCACCAGTCTTGTGGTATCTTGTAATCATCTCTGCGTGAGCCTGGGGAAGGATGTCCTCCTCCGGTAGGTAGGAACACAAACGTTTAGGAGGAGGAAGTAGAGAGATATTGTGACTATCAGCCAACCCAGGCCTTTCTTCCACTCTAGGCAAGTGAAGAGGTAGATTTGTAATTTTAGGAAATAGTCTATCTTTCCTCAAACAGAACCAATACAGTGTAGTGGTTAAAAACCAGAGGTGTGGATTCAGATTGCACCTGTGTGATCTTAAACAAGACATCTACTCAGCATGGTCCTTCATCTGTATAGTAGTTTGAACTCACAAATTAGTCATATAGATCACTGAAACTGTCTAGAGTCCTGAAATATATTCATTAGAAATGAAAATAATACATGCCAGCAAAATTGTTTGTCTAGAAAACCATCTAGAATAAAACAGCTAGGCCTCTGTTTCACAAAAATGAATTCTAGATGAACTAGAGTTTTTGTTTGTCTTGTAGTACTAGAGATTGAACTCAGGACCTTGCACTCACCAGGCAATCACTTATTCTACTGAGCTATCTCTCCTGCCCTGAACTAGTTATTTAAATATTAAAGAATATCCTCCCCCTCTTGTGTGCTGGCCCTGCCCCCAGGGCTTGGTGAGACTGCAAATGAGCCTGGGTGTGGTGGCCCACACCTGTAATCCCAGCGCTTGGGAGACTGAAAACAGGACGATCACTATGAGTCTGATGTGAAGGAAGACTCGTAGACCCTATACTAAATACATAAAAAAAGATTTTAAAAAATGAAAATATTGAAAGAACACTTAATAAATTTGTTTTCTTATTGAAAAGGAGACCTTACCCAAGCTAGAAAATTAGAAACCATAAGGACAGAGATATATATCTGTACATTGATATAGATAACTTTTGGGTTTTGAGACAGGTTCAAGGGTAGCCTTGAACTGTGTAGCCCAGGCTGGCCTTAAACTCATGGTGATTCTCTTGTTTCAGCCTCTTAAAAGCTGGGATTACAGGGGTAAATCACCAACCCAGCTCTATAGATATCTTTTACTGCAGAATAATTGCTGATAAAATGAAACAAATACAGTATGAATCATGTCACAGAGCTCTACCCCTTTCCTCTCTCCACTGGTTTTAAATTTTGAGACAGGGTCTTGTTAAATCACTAAATTATCCAGAGGTTGGCTCAAATGTGCCCTCCTTCCTCAGCCTCCCAGATCACTGGGACTATAAGTGTGCACCATCATGCCTCGTGAAGTGGTGTTTGTTAAGTAGGACCCTGTATAGATTTCAGGCTTCTCTTGGGATTATATTCAGACATTTTTTGTGTATATGTAGATTCAAAGGAAGAAAGACTGGCTTTAATCAGATTATTAAAGAGGTTGTTGATCTAGAAAAGGGTCTGCCTTCTCTAAGAGTGACCCTGTGACCCTCTCCTTACAGCATCGACTTGGGCAAGGGCAACCAACCCAACCATGTGGAGCTGGGGCGCAAGGATGATTCCAAAGTACACAAGATGTTCCTGGACCCTACTGGTAATTTGGTGGTGAAGGTTGGAGGAGGGGGCTGTGGATAAGTCACTGCCTGGGTGAGGGGGATTTGATGGGGAAGGGACAGAATAGCAGCATCCACGTGGGTGCTGTATTCTGCCCACTCTAGGCTCTCACCTGCTGATTGCCCTGAGCAGCACTGAGGTCCTTTACGTGAACCGTAATGGACAGAAGGTACGGCCACTAGCACGCTGGAAGGGGCAGCTGGTGGAGAGTGTGGGCTGGAACAAGGCACTGGGCACCGAGAGCAGCACAGGTCCCATCCTGGTTGGAACTGCTCAGGGCCAGATCTTCGAAGCAGAGCTCTCAGCCAGTGAGGGTGGGCTTTTTGGCCCTGCCCCAGATCTCTACTTCCGTCCATTGTATGTGCTGAATGAAGAAGGGGGTCCTGCACCTGTGTGCTCCCTGGAGGCTGAGCGAGGCCCTGATGGACGTGGCTTTGTTATTGCCACCACTCGGCAGCGCCTCTTCCAGTTCATAGGCCGAGCAGCAGCAGAGAGTACCGAGGCACAGGGCTTCTCAGGGCTCTTTGCTGCCTACACAGACCACCCACCCCCATTCCGTGAGTTTCCCAGCAATCTAGGCTACAGTGAGTTGGCTTTCTATGTACCCAAGCTGCGCTCTGCACCTCGGGCCTTCGCCTGGATGATGGGGGACGGCGTGTTGTATGGCTCATTGGACTGTGGGCGCCCAGACTCCCTCCTAAGTGAAGAGAAAGTCTGGGAGTACCCAGAAGGAGTGGGACCTGGGGCCAGCCCGCCCTTGGCCATTGTCCTGACCCAGTTCCACTTCCTACTGCTGTTGGTGGACCGAGTAGAGGCTGTGTGCACCCTGACGGGGCAGGTGGTACTGCGGGACCACTTCTTGGAGAAGTTTGGGCCACTCAAGCACATGGTGAAGGACTTCTCCACGGGTCAGCTGTGGGCCTACACTGAGCGTGCTGTCTTCTGCTACCACGTACAGCGTGAGTCCCGTGACGTGTGGCGCACTTACCTGGACATGAACCGCTTTGACCTGGCCAAGGAGTATTGTCGAGAGCGACCTGACTGCCTAGACACGGTTCTGGCCCGGGAAGCTGATTTCTGCTTCCGTCAGCGTCGTTACCTGGAAAGCGCCCACTGCTATGCCCAGACCCAGAGCTACTTTGAGGAGATCGCCCTGAAGTTCTTGGAGGCCCGGCAGGAGGAGGCTCTGGCTGAGTTCCTACAGCGAAAACTGGCTAGTTTGAAGCCAGGTGAGCGTACCCAGGCCACGCTACTGACCACCTGGCTGACAGAACTGTATCTGAGCCGGCTTGGGGCTCTGCAGGGTGACCCAGAAGCCCTGAACCTCTACCGGGAAACCCGAGAGCGCTTCCGCACCTTTCTCAGCAGCCCTCGTCACAAGGAATGGCTCTTTGCCAGCCGGGCCTCTATCCATGAGCTGCTCGCCAGTCATGGAGACACGGAGCATATGGTGTACTTTGCTGTGATCATGCAGGACTATGAACGGGTAGTGGCATATCACTGCCAGCATGAGGCCTACAAGGAGGCCTTGGCTGTGCTTGCCCGCCACCGTGACCCCCAGCTCTTTTACAAGTTCTCGCCCATCCTTATCCGTCACATCCCCTGTGAGCTGGTAGATGCCTGGATTGAGATGGGCAGCCGGCTGGATGCCCGGCAGCTCATTCCCGCTCTGGTAAACTACAGCCAGGGTGGTGAGTCCCGGCAGGTGAGCCAGGCCATCCGCTACATGGAGTTCTGCGTGAATGTCCTTGGGGAGACTGAGCAGGCCATCCACAACTACCTGCTGTCTCTGTACGCCCGTGGCCAGCCAGCCTCCCTGCTGGCCTACCTAGAGCAGGCTGGTGCCAGCCCACACCGCATACATTATGACCTCAAGTATGCATTGCGTCTCTGCGCTGAACACAACCACCACCGTGCTTGTGTCCATGTCTACAAGGTACTGGAGCTGTATGAGGAGGCTGTGGACCTAGCCCTGCAGGTAAGTCTTCACCCCAGCCAGAAGAGAGACTGGAGAGACTGAAGGGTTGAAAGATGTGGAGCAAGGGTAGAAGTTGCTGACTTCTCTTACAGAAAGGCAGTATGTCATAGAGGTTAAGGACAGAGTTGAAAGTCAGGGTTGAATTCTGGCCCTGCCACATTAACTAAACTTGTGACTGTGGGCTGCTTTCTGAACTTCCCTAAGCCTCAGATTATTTTTTCGTTTTTTTGTTTGTTCTTGAGATAGGGTCTCACTGTGTAGGTCAGCCTGACCATGAAATCACTGTGTAGCCCAAGCTGGCCTCAAACTGACAGCAATCGTCCTGCCTCAGCCTCTTGAGTGCTGGGATTATATGTGTAAGCTACTGTACCTGGTTTATTTGGCTTTACGATGGGAGTAATGTTAAGAGTATTTTCACCTTATAGTATTGATTAGTACTATATAAGAAAAGTACTCAGGACATTGGCCAGTGCTAGTTAACATGCATATTCCTCAGCCTGAACTCAGGATTCCTACCAAAGCACAGTGTCTGAAGACAGGACTCAAAAATTTGTAATTTGGAGCTGGGATTTAACTTTCTGAGAGATGGTTGTCTAGCATATAGGAGGCCTCAGGTTTGACCGTAAGCAGTCTCCCCTTAAAAAAGATTCTGAATATGTTCAGGGTGACTTTTAAATTGACTAAAGTTGGAATGCTGCCACATTAGTTGCTTTTCCATAGATGTGACAGGGACAGGCCCACTGCTAACACAGGCCTCTGTCCTGGCCCTCTTGCTGCCTAGAGTGCTAGGAATTCTGCCGGGACCCTCTCCTTAGGCCAAGGCTCTCCCGAAAGTGTCTGTCCCATAGTCTCAATCTAGGGTGGGGAGGGCCTTGACCCTGACTCCCATGGTTCCCCACAGGTGGATGTGGACCTGGCTAAGCAATGTGCAGACCTACCTGAGGAGGACGAGGAGCTGCGCAAGAAACTATGGCTCAAGATTGCTCGGTACGTGGTACAGAAAGAGGAAGACGTGCAGACTGCCATGGCCTGCCTGGCCAGCTGTCCCCTGCTCAAGATTGAAGATGTGCTACCCTTCTTCCCCGATTTTGTCACCATCGACCATTTCAAGGAGGCAATCTGCAGCTCACTTAAGGCCTATAACCAGCACATCCAGGAGTTGCAAAGGGAGATGGAAGAGGCCACAGCCAGTGCCCAGCGCATCCGGCGAGATTTGCAGGAGCTGCGGGGACGCTATGGCACTGTGGAGCCCCAGGACAAATGTGCTACCTGCGACTTCCCCCTGCTCAACCGCCCTTTTTACCTTTTCCTCTGTGGCCACATGTTCCATGCTGACTGCCTGCTACAGGCCGTACGGCCTGGCCTGCCTACCTACAAGCAGGCCCGCCTCGAGGAGCTTCAGCGAAAGCTGGGGGCTGCACCACCCCCAGCCAAGGGCTCTACCCGGGCCAAAGAGGCTGAGGGTGGAGCTGCTGCTGGGGGGCCCAGCCGGGAACAGCTCAAGGCTGACCTAGATGAACTGGTGGCTGCTGAGTGTGTGTACTGTGGGGAGTTAATGATCCGCTCCATTGACCGGCCCTTCATCGACCCCCAGCACTATGAGGAGGAATACCTCAGCTGGCTGTAGGACAGTGTCCCTCCTCGCAATGGACAAGCAAGGGGTGCAACTGCTTGTGCCTCGTGGGAAGGCCACACCTACTCTCTGCTCAGTCTTGCAGTTGTGTGTGTGGGTTGAGAATGGGACTCATCCTGCCAGCCTCCCACTGTGCTGCTGACCCACTTAGACTGCTATCCCCCCAGGCCTGCAGCCCATTCCCACTGCTGTGTCTTAACAGCTTCCTTGTCCTACATACTTCCCACCCTCCCCTTCTGGACTGAGAGTACCTTTCTCCATTGTGTGACCTCTGGACCTACCTCTTCTCAAGGGAGGCTGTCTCTTTTGCCCTGTGTGTCCCAGAGGTGGAAAAGCAGCCCTCGAAGGCATGGGCACTGGTGGGGAAGGGGATGCATGCCCCAGGGCTCCTGTGTGAGGAGTCCCTGGGGTGGAGGGCCTCATGGGGACAGTGGGAGATAGTGATGGGTGGAGAGTATTAAACTGCTGCATTGGTGGCTCTGAAATTGATGGCTTGGCACTGATGCTAGGTTGAGGGAGTGTGAGTGATCTCTAGGTGGGCCGGGTACCCTAGGGAGCTGCCAGCCCTGGGGCCTTCCAGTCTTTGCAAACCATCCATAACCTGAGACAGAATGAGCTTGTTGGAAGCCACAATGAGCTGGCTTCCTTGTCCATTTGGTCCTCTGCCTCCAGGGCTTTGTTGGGCATTAGAACCTTACCTGTGCTACCAGCCTGAATCCAGAGCAGGGGCTGTTCTTCCTTCCAGCCAGCAGGTGGTGCTACTGCCCACAGAACTCAGGTCTTTTTTTTTTTTTTTTTTTTNCAGGGATTGAACTCAGGCCCTTGCTCACTGAGGTGGGAATTCCACTGAGCCATCTCCCCAGTCCCTCCCCAGATCATTCTTACTAGCTCTTAGCTTTTCCCTCCATGGTTGTCCCAAGAATTTTCTGGATGTCTGTTGCTATGATTCTGAGCCCCTTGGTCTTCCTTTCATTAGCCCTTACACATGCTGGATTTTGCCTGCCCTTGTGCCAGCTTGTACCCGTGGCTTTACCTGGCTCTGCTATGGCTATTACAACTATTCATGGGATTTAGACTTGTTTTCTCCTCACCTAACTCCCACAACCTGTCCCACCCTTCAGGATAGACTCTTGTAGTTGACTCTGGAGGCTGAGTGCTAGGGAATTCTGGAGTGGGACCATCCCATGACAGACAGCAGCTGCATACCTTTTGCCCCAACAGGTGTTCATGGTGCCCAGCCCAGTGGGTGTACCAGACTGAGAGAAAACAATGTTCCTTTAATCAGGTAGGGTTAGGTTTACCTGACTGGTGAATGTCTTCCACTCCCCCAGCTTAATCCTCTCCTAGAAATGGCTTCTGCAGTCCTGCTTGGATCTGTCCCTACTGAATTTCCCAAACAGGATCTCTTCACAGCCTGCCAGCCTAGGTTAGAAGTTGTTTGGCTGCCCAGACTTCCTGTCTTTCCCCTAAAGCAAGAGGAGGAACAAATGGAGGTGAGGGGTACCATGGGTGAGTAGAGGCAGAGTAACGTGCTCTCTGCTGTTGCAGGGTATGGGGACCCCTGCGCCCTCTTTTCATGAGGCCTGAGACACCTAATACAATTCAAGGGTGGCTTAGTAGTCTCTGTTTTCCCATCTGAGTACTGGTATAAAATCTTGGCCTGCCAGTGGCATGGCTGTTTGCTTAAAGACAAACTCAGAACTTCTGTCTTTACTCATGATGGGTGCCTAATATTATTAGTTAACCAAGCACTGCTGCATTGGTCTCTGCTCCCAAGGGCTTGGCTAAAGCAGCCTAGGATGCCCCTTCCCCTTCTAAGCCTGCTCATCTGGTCCTAGGCTCCTTCCTCTTTCCTGGGAAAAGGCCCCAGGCTTCCTTGGCACTGACAGAATGGGGTTCCGGTGAGTCAGGGCAACGGGAAGCCACAGCTCTTACATCCCTGGAAACCAAGCAAGGCCTCGAATGGGGAGCAGAGAAAAACTTTGGGGCTTTGGCCCTCAGCCTGGGGGAGGGTCAGAAAGGAGAGGGGGGAGCAGCTGTGTGGGCAGCAGCCAAGATGAATGAGCAGCTCCTGGAGCGGTCACTGGAAATAGGCGTGGCCACAGGCAGTGACGCTGAGACCAGGGCAGGAGGCTGTAAACAAGGAAGCCACCTGGGGGACGCGCTGGGCGGGCACTGGTCCTGGGGAGCAGGTGCTTCCTGAGTTCCACCCTTGAGAGGGCCCTGGGAGCGGTGCTGCCCAGTCGGTCACTGGCACGAGGGGGCGCTGTCTACTGGCATTCCAAACCCCCGCTTCTGGAGGAGTGACCGACAGAGAGTGTGCCCGTCCCCAGGCCGCCTCCACCCGGGCAAACTGGCCAAGAGCACCAGTCCTGACACAGGGCTCATGGTTCAGGCTGGCAGGCTGGGCGTGAGCTCATTCCCCTCGGGACCACCTTTCTCGGGTTCCTGCCCTTCCCCCAAAGGCTCGGGGCGCAGGCTAGGACCTGGCACCACCCCTGTTGGTTGGAGGGGTCCCTGAGGCCACCAGGCTCCAGGGCCGCCCTTGGCGCCAGGGAAACAAAAGGTTAGGGGCCCAGAGGGAGTTATCTGGCCCCACCACCAGCGGGTGGGGGAGGGGCTCAGGGGGGCACACCTCCTCTCCGTCCCCCTAAGCTCTATCGATTCTTCGAGACACTTTCACAGGCGGAAATTCCCAGAGGTCAGAGGAGGGAAACGGTTAATTCCTTTTATTCAATGGGTCCCCCCTACATGACTCCCCCCAACTTCCTCCCTCCACTTCCCGCCCCCCCTGTGTGAACAGGAAGTGGAAAGGAAAAGGCTCTGAGCAGAGCAGCTGGGAGCAGGAGGCGGGGAGTGGGCAGCAGGCTTGGTGCCAGCCCTACCCCTCTTGTTGCTTGTTGGAGGGCCTGGTGGACCGCCTAAGGGGGAACCTGCAGCTTCAAAGGTCAGTGGTATCCAAACTGAAACAGCCCAATGCGCAGGCCCCCTTTCCCCAACTTGCTTCCACCCTGGAAGCATAACTGTGAGTATGCAAGTCACCTTTTGTCCATCTTCCAGTTGCCCTGGCCACCACAACCCAGCCCCCACCACCAGCCCGGGCATCCTGAGACTGGCAGGCAGCTCCTCAGGCAGCCGCCAGTCCTGGCACTGGCTCCACCACTCAGCCCCTTGGCCCTGCCAGTCCTTTGAAGCTCTGCAGTGCTTCCTGTTTGGGGCGGGCAATGCCAGGCCCCTCCCCCATTATTGTTCTGTAGAGACCATAGGTCCATCTGTTGCCCCATAGTGGGGCCCCTAGGCAGCGCCACACGGGACCAGCACCACAAAGGACCCTGCTGGCAGCTTTGCTTATGTGGGGCGAGGCTGGCCCTGCAGCAAGTTGAGGGTGAACAGTGGTCAGTGGGAGGACAGAAAGAGGATGGTGGGTAGTTTGGTGCTGGGGCAGCCCTTCACCTGGAACATGGAGGTGATGCTATCCAGGAGCTATATATACCTGCTCAGGCCACCTGGAGAGGGACAGTATTCTCACGACCATGTTGCAAAAGAAGAACCAAGGCAGAGCAGGTAAACTTTGGCTTAAGCTGACCAAAAAAGGGGTACAAACTAGAGTTTTCCTTTCAAGGGGATTGGTGCTTGCTTTTCCAGGGCAGTTCTGCCTTTGAAGTAAATTTTTTTAAAGCTGTATTAGGGATTGAACACAGGGCCTTTATACTAAGCTACATTCTAGCTGCCACCCCAATTTTTTTTTTNTTTCTCACCCATACTTTTAATAAAAAAATTTACTTACAGGGTCTTGCTAAGTTATTAAGTTGCCCAAGTTGAGCTCAAACTTGTGATGGTCCTGCTTCAGCCTCCTAGAGTGCTGGAATAATAGGTCTGCACCACTGAAATAAGGTTCTTCTTGAGGTAATTTTTGAACTGAGCAGTCAGGAGCCATACCATGAGGTCATGGCAGGGTAAGTTACCCTCAGCAGCTGACGTCCATTAGGGCAAGACAGGATTGAAATCAGGGAAAGGAGTATTTGCCCCTAGGAAGAGTAGTACTGTTCTTGGTTCCCAGGCTGCTGTGGCCAAAGTTCTCTTTGTGTTTCCCACGTGCAGGGGCAGGTGCCATCTATCTGGGCAGCTTACCCTCACCCTCCCTGCTGTGGCCCAGTCTCACAGCTCGAAAGCACAGCTTGCTTCCTCCCTGGCTTCTCCACAAGGCTAGAAGCCCAGATATAACGCACCCCACTTCCCTCCCCTGATCCTCTAGCTTTTCTCCTCAGCCCAGGACCTAAACTGCTCTTGGCTCTCAGAGGACCAGAGCTGCAGAGATCTCAGAGACCACAGAGGGCCGTGGAACACTCAAATAAGAGCTTTCTCGGATGTCTAATTCCTGGAGTTAATATGCTGAGCATATGTGGTGAAAGCTGGGCTGGATAGTTCATACTTACCCCTGTTTATCAGCTTGTCCCTCCTTTTCCACCCCAATCTCTATGGGATGCCAGGGTGCCCAGGAACCCATTTAGAAACCACCAAGCTGCCTTTTTCAGATACTAAGTCTAAAAGAAGTTGGATCCTGTCCTCTCTCCATGAGATTCAGCAGCAATTAGCAGTGATCCTGTGCCCATGGTGGGGCAGACATTGTCCTAGGGGCTCTTCCCGCTGCTCATTTTCCACCTCCAGCCAAAGTGGCTCGAGCTGATGCTGGAAAGAGCAAATGCAAGTCTTTGCCCTATTGTTTATCAGCCATCACCACCAGGCCAATTGTGCCCCATAGAACCTTGGTTTTTTTTTTTTTTTTTTTTTTTT
>NDGN011552177.1:0-13607 GCA_002564285.1 Tympanoctomys barrerae | reverse complement strand
AACTCAGACCCTTGCGCTTGCCAGGGAAGCACTTATTCTACTGAGCCATCTCCCCGGCCCCCAAAACCTTGGTTTCTAATGTGAGTACACAGCAGACCTTGCACGGCTCTCATAAAGCTTCACCAGGAACAGACCAGTACATCTGGAAACTGAGCCCAGGCCCAGGCTCTGGAGCAGTTTCTCTTCCTTTACCCTGCATCTCGTCCTCTAGGCCTAGGGCCTTGTAAGCACCACACAGCTGTTGCCTCACAAACCGTCTTACTTCTCCAGCAATCAGAGTGGAATTAGAAGAGATTTATTGAAGAAGGGTTTGCTGTTTCTTGGCAAAAGGGGGACTTTAGGGAAGAGGGGCTTGGGATGGCAACATAGCCACTGAGGTGAGGCAGGCGTGCTCCCTTGGGGACAGGATCCTGTTTCCTGGAGTAGGAAGGCATGATTCCAACTCCAGATGACCAATGGGACAGGCGAAAGGGCTGAACAGATCTCACTCTAGCCACTGAGCAGGCCTGGCCCCTCTGCCAGTCTGTCCTAGCTGTCCCTCCCAGAGCTTACACAACAGCCTGGCTGGCTGGCACTCCCCTGAGAGCTTTAGGAAGTCCCCCTTGTCACCCCTTGACCTTTGACCCCCTTTGGGTCTGCTGCAGGCAAATTCCAGGCAAATGTCCTCCCTTTTCCCTCCTGTTCCTGGCCATTTCCCTAAAGGCTAGAACTCTGAGACAGCCTCAGTCCTTACCTTACCACTTATCTTTTCACTTGCTCTCAGATATTGACCTACCGAAGATGCCACTGGGCTCATGAGGCAGGGAGGATCCTTGGCCACAGACAGTGGTACATTGGGATGCAACCTGGAGACCCACACCTTGCAGGAACACACACACGCACACAGAAGCAAAGGG
Organism: Tympanoctomys barrerae; assembly: GCA_002564285.1. NCBI lineage: Eukaryota > Metazoa > Chordata > Mammalia > Rodentia > Octodontidae > Tympanoctomys > Tympanoctomys barrerae. The sequence continues at coordinate 12,711 of NDGN011552177.1, read as the reverse complement.
CTCCTCACCCCAGAGAGCTCCCAGGCATCCTGCCCAGTGCTGTACCTGTCCAGGACCGCGATACATTCAAAGCAGGAACAGCCAGTACAGCCTCCCTCCCCCAGTCCTCTGAACAGTCTCTCGATACTGCTCTGCATCAAACCGTGCTGTGCCTCATGGCGCTGTTTCACAATCAAATAATTCCCTTCGGTTTTCTGGTGGAATTTTTGCTTTTATTTTTTAGGGCTTCTTGGCTTTTTTTTTTTTTTTTTTTTTTTTTTTTAAGCAATCAGTCTAAATTTGTCATCACACATCCCCCATTTCCGCCTCTCAGGGCCTCCTTTTCATCCCCTGGAATCTGGAAACCATATGTGTGGGCAGAAACCCCCCAGCATCCCTCACCACACCCCAGCCCAGCATGGCCTCCACGGGCTCAGCCGTGTTTGCTGGGGAAGAGGCTTCATTCTCGGCTGGGACTGGAAAGGGAGTTTCTCCGTGGACCTTCCCTGCGCAGCCATGGAGAAGCCGTGTGGTCTAGTGGTTAGAACCAGAACACACTGGTCTGTCCCCAACAATCTCATTAACACCAGAAGCCTGGAAAAGTCCCTTTGGCAATAAGGGACTCAGTTTCCCTTTACTGGCTATAGTATTTCCTACCCAAGTGGGTAGGAAGAATTTTTGATCCAAAATTTCTGTTCTCACAAGCTGTGTGACCTTGATAAATAGCCTAATCTTTGTGAGCCTTAATTTCCTCGTCTATAAATTAGAGGCTTTTATTGTACTTACCATCTGGTTAAATAAAACATATTTGCAACTGCCTGGGCAGTTCAACAAATAGACATTGTTAACAATAGTAGAAGGCATGATGAACAGGGAGGGTATCCCCGGTGGGTCTGTCTGGCCTGCCTGTCTAGCCTGTCCAGGATGCCCTCCCTGAACTTCTCTGGGTCTCCTCCAGCCCAGGAGCAAGGATGCATTTTCAGTCCTTCCCAGTCCTTGTGATCAGGCCTGAGGCCCTGCTGCTCAGTCCCTGTCTCCATGACCACCCAGCCCCTCCCCTCCTTCCTTCCTCCAGAGCTTTCTGTTTACTATAAACAGCTGCTGCAGCTCTGCCCTAGCTGATCTTGCCTAGGGCCAGCCAGACCCTCTCTGAACTGGGGCCTGGCTTGGTGCGCAAACATCTAGGTGCAGTGTCCTGGCTTCCATAAGGCTCTGCTTTCCCACCTTGATCAGTGAGAGGAAAAGAAATAGAAGAGGGTTGGTCACCTCGGACCAGCGCAGACACAGCCTCAGAGACAAGGAGGAGATGGAGTGTAATTGAGGAGGACCTCACCAAAGGAGCCAATGGAAAGATCCCTGGCTTGGCCTTACCTTGACCTGTGTGCAAGCTCTGCTATAGATTTGCTTCCCATGTGATCTCAGGCAGGTCATTTAATTTCTTTGAGTTAAATGTTTACTGATTTGTAAAATGCAGGTCAGAACCTTCCCTTCAGAGGATTAGCTGGCATGCAGATTGGTGAAAATGCATGGAAAGAGGCCAGGGAGATGGCTCAGTAGAATAAGTGCTTCCCTGACAAGTGCAAAGGCCTGAGTTCAGTCCCTGGTTCTACTAAAAAAGAAAAAGAAACAAAAGAAAAGAAAATGCATGGAAAGCCTCTTGGCACAGGTGCTAGCCTACCATGATGTTGGCTGGATTTATGTCACTTGCGTGAGTCCATGCCTATTTGTTCACCAGGCATGCTCCAGCCACACAAGCCTACACACAGGCACAGAGCTTCTATATACATGGCTACAGCATACACACATCAGTCACTAGCATCAGAGGCCCAGGAAACGCCCCAAGGGTGGAGGGAGAATCTAGCTGTTTCAAAAACCTGGTAGCTGGCCCTGAGCAGGCTGATATGGAGCTGGGACATGTATGTAATAATATGACTTCCTCTCTGTCCCTTCACTTGGTGTCTGGGATTACAGATACCTGTTGAAGTCAGGGCAAGAATACAGGGAATGCAGGTATAGTTCCTCTTTCCTGTGGGTCAGTGTTTCAGGGAGCTCCCCTCTCCCTATAGACCCATGTTGGCTCCTTTAACTCTAGAGCTGCCATGGAAGTGCTGGCCAACTAGGGGAACCTGGGGGCTAAGATTCCGAGTGGCCATTCCTTTAACCACCAGGCCTACCCGCAGCTGTGGGGTAGGACCTGGGGTTAGGCAGGGGCATTCATCAATTTGACTCATTCCCCACAGCTCATGAGTAAGTATGGCTCTGGATTTCCAGACCCCAACCTCTCCTGGAGATGCCCGTTGGGGTCTTCCCAAGCTGGGTCCCTGTGGTTCCCAGGTGCAGCCCTGGGGTTCCCTCTGGAGTGGGAAGTGGCGGCTGGAGGGGCCTAGCTGATTCTACTGCCCCTAATCCTTGGACCACATAGGCCCAACTGCAGTTTCTGTCCTGGGGTGAGGATGTTGGAAAAAGGAGAGGAGCCCCTAGTAATGAAGTCAGCCCTGTCCCAGCTTGGAAATCCCCCACTTCTTACCTTGGCTGCTTAGGGGACGGCCTCCGGGCAGAGGGCCGCCTCCCGCCAGGGACTTTTCTCCTGGGGATGACACAAAATGCAGGGCAGATGGCGGGCCCTGGCCTGACCAGCGCTACACTTCAGCCAGCCTGGGGGCCAGGGGAGTGGACGACTTCTTCCCCTGCAGGGAGCATGGCACCACCTGGGACCTATGCAGGCCTAAAGGGGGCCATGGAGAAGGGCAGATGTGGGGACTATGTGCCCACAGCTCGCTAATGCCCCCCATATTCCTTTCCCTCACCTTGGCACCCCATATGAAAGAGGCTTCTGATAGCTTCTAACACTTCTGTCCAGGAAAATGTCTCCCAATTTACTTCCTTCCTCCCTTCCTTTTTCTTGTCTTCCCTCCTCTCTCCCTCTCTCTCTCTCTGTCTCTCTCTGATTTGCTTTAAAGATGAGGTCCCACTATGTGGTCCAGGCTGGCCTTGAACTCCTGGATTGAAGTGGTGATCTTTCTGTCTCAGCTTCCCAGGTACTTAGACCACAAGTGTGCAATACACCGCTCAGGGAACTAAGTTTTTGATGTTGTTTTGCTTCATGTGTTTTTGTAGTGCCGAGGATGGAGCCCAGAACTAGGCAAGTACTGTCCCACGAGCTATATCCTCTGCCCCTCCAAGCTGTTTTGATTATAAATGTTTATGCAGACAAGGGAAGTAGCTCAATGCTAGAATGCTTGTCATGCATGCACAAGATCCTAGGTTTCATCCCCAGCACCAAAAACAAAATATGCATGGATTGTAACTATGCACACGCTCAATATTATTATTATATTATTCAATTTATTTTATAGCTAAAAAGAAAAAAGTCTAAGTAGAAATCCTATGCCTCCTCCCCACAAGGCTGTGGCACATGCACCCAAGCCAGCTTGGCACCCACAACGCACATGAAAGTCTCTCTGGAAGGGCCCATCACCTCCCAGAAGTGTATAAGGCAAGGCAGGAGGGGCCGCTGACCACACTGTAAACCACAAACAAGTGAGTCAGAGGTAGAGCCCTTCTATTTGTTAACTTGAAACTCAGACTTTCTTTTTGGTACCAGGAATCAAACTCAGGACCTTGTGCTTTGTCAGGCAGGTGCTGTGCCACTGAGCTATATTCCTGGCCCTCTTATTTTGTTTTGCTTTGCTTTGTTTTGTTTGAAATAGGGTCTTACTATGTAGTCCAGGCTGGTCTTGAACTCTTGGAGATCTTCCTGCCTCAGCTTCACCCAGCTTTGACCTTCATTCTTCTTAAGCAAGGCCCAATTGTCTCAGTGGCATTTGCACTGTAGGCCCCTGCCCCAGAGACCCAGGAAGCCTGTCCCTAGCACCATATGGGATGGCCTCATAGCACACTGATGTAGCAAGTGGGAATGCACAGGTTCTGTGTGTGTGTGTGTGTGTGTGTGTGTGTGTACCCAAAACGTGCCATCCAACCAAAATCTATTGTTTTTATTTTTATGTTTTGGAACAGAGATTGAATGCAGGGTTTTCCTTGTGCTAGGCAAGTATGCTTACCACTAAGGTCTAAGTTGCCCAGGCTGATGTTGAACTTGCCTCAGCCTCCTGAGTAGCAGGGAGCTTAGGCAGGCGCCACCACACCCAGCTGTTTGATAGTGGTCTCTGCTTTCTGGTTCTCTGGCTGTGAGGATCTCGTAAAGGTCATGTAGATACCAATATGGAATTGAATATGTTAGGTCCTCATCAGCATCCTCACAACACAACTGCCTAGGTAGGAGAGTCAGCCATCAATTTGGCCATGTTGGAGGTGGACAGCCCAAGGTATGGAATGTAAGGAATTCAACTCAGACTGTTTGGCAGAGCTGGGTCTCTGTGTGCTACCACCTTTCTTGGGGGGTGGTTCTTCCTCATGGCACCCTGGGCCTATGGGGCCACCTGATTGGACAGAATTCTGATCTGGAAAAAATAGTTCCCAAGGCCAGGCATGCTCCCTCCCACAGCTGGGAGGGGGTTGTTTGCCCTTTCAGCCTCTCCCAAGGCCCACCCATTAGCAACACTCTTCACCGGGAGCTGAGGACAGGGTACTGGCTCTAGGTCACCTGGTAGGTTGTGGGGGAGGCAGGGCTTCCTCCTTCATTCAGAAGCTTGGTCCTGTGAGAGTTGCAGAGGGGAGGGTGCAGGGCAGGCTCAATCTCCAGCCCCCTCCCCCTCACTGACAGCTGTAATCTGCTTGGGAAAATCTCTCCCCCCACCTTACACAGGAAAAAATATTAGTTGTCCCGATAACAAGGAAAACAAAATCCAGCGCAGGGCATCAGAGACTTCCTGAGGCGGAAAACAATGTGGAGGGGAGAGCTCAGTGGAGAAGGTCTTAGCTGGGAGGCCAAGGGGAGCCCAGAGAGGACACTGGTCCAGGCTTATCCGGCCAGCGGGGGAGGGGGATGACAGATCGAGGAACTTGGAAAAAAGATTCCCACCCCCCCCCACCAAACCTTGAAGTCTGGGCTGTTGAGCTACATCCGGGAAATGATTCAGGACAGGATCACATCCCCGCACATGGGACCAGGCCCCTGTGCTCAGGTGGGGTTAGCCCACCTCTCTTCATACCCAGTCCCTAGTCTGTTCACTCAGGGGGTAGCCCCAGGATCTTGGGGTGGTGTAAGGTGGGAGAGTCCCTTTGGGAGCTACGCATTGAGCACCTCACCCCCAAGCTTGTTGCTTTGTCTACCCACAGCTGTTCTCTGGGTAACTTTCCACTGGAGGGGGACATAGTCAAAAAAGGGAGGACTGTTTCGGGGTTTTTGTTTGTCTGTTTGTTTTGAGTCAGGGTCTCACTTAGTAGTCCAGGCTGACCCTGAACTTACTAAGTAGTGAGGCTAGCCTTGAACTCACAGGGATCTCCCTGCCTCAGCCTCCCAAGTGCTGGGGTCACAGGTGTGCTCTACGAGACCAGCTAGGTACTAGAAAAACTCTCATCTTTTCCCATAGGGCACTCAACTACCTGGCCCCTTGGGTAGCTGTGGCCTGGAGCACTCTGAACCTGGGGAGGGGAGGCCCTGGGAGATGGGAGGCCTGTGTTCCTAGCAGGCAGTACCTCCCAACCGTGCCTGCTCACTGGGGTACCTAGGAACTTTTTTATTTTTATTTTTATTTTTTTGATACTGGGGATTGAATGGACCTATGGCCCTTATGCTTGCAGGCAGGTGCTTATACCACTGAGCCATAGTCCTAGCCCGGGAGCTTTTAGAAAATACCAATGCCTCCTAGGCCTCCTGTCAGACCAATTCTGTCAGGGATCTCTAGGGAGCTGCTCAGGTGATTTCTTGTGTGTCACCAGGCTGAGAACTTGTCCATGATCTGACCCCTCTGCCTGTCCCCTTTACTACTGCCATCAGAACTGGCCCCTCAGTGTCAGATCAGAGCCCATCAATAGTGAGCATCTTAAAGCCCATGGCCTCCAGAGGGCAGCTGCCTGACCTATGACAGGTTCTGGGTTTCCCTCCCCTTCTGCTGCTCCTTCTCCTACCTGGCCAAGAACACTTACAGTCTTTGTTTACAGGAGTTTAAAGAACTCTGCCCATAGTTTAATTACAACCCCATAGCCTGGTCACCAACTGCTCAACTTGCTCCTCATCTGCCCTGCAGCCTGCAGTCACTGGCCCTGGTCAGGCCAGCTTCATTTGCAGGAGAACCTGGGTTTCCTTCCTTTCTAGCACTCTCAGCCCTTGCTGTATAGAGGCTCTGAACACAAAGGTCGGGACTTCTTCAGGCATCAAGGGCTCTAACAGGTGCTGCTGCCTACTGAGCCGAATCCTGGGCTTCCCTGGTGGTACCTCATGTCCAGGAGGATTTCTTGGCTCTTTCTTTTTGGCAGGGCCGGGGATTGAACCCAGATGTCATGCATGCTAGTGGAGTACTATACCACTGAGTGATGCCTCAGCCCCTGGTTTGCTTTTGATTGTCTAGAGCATGTACCAGTCACCCGTAGGTGCTGTTCAGCCTCTGAGGAGCGAGCAAAGGAGAAAGTCACAGTTCCTGCTTTGAAAGCCTTTCTCAGAAGGAAATACTGTAACAAGATATCACAAAGTAGTGCTATTTGTATTTTCAAAACCTTCCCAGGAGAGTTAGAAATATAGCTCAGTGGTACAACATCTGCCTGGCAAGTGCAAGGTCCTGAGTTCAATTCCTGGTTACCCCCCCCCCACCGCAAAAAAAGTGGTTACAAAACCTCCCAGGAACTCCACACTACCATGGAATAGGAAATATTGTAACCACTCCATAAATGTTTGTTGAATGAATATTTGTTTTATAAATGAAGCATAGAAAGTCCTTTCCCCTGGCATAATAAATAAAGAGAAACATCTCAGGGGTCAGGGACAGGGTGGGGTTCCAATTGTAGCAAATGTTGGAGGGAAAGGGTAGAATGAGCCAAGGCCTGCAACCTGGCCAAAAAAACCTCATTAAGGTCCTTTTTGGCTTCTGGCCAGCCTTTTGACATCTGAGGAGGCTTGCAAGTGCCCATAGGTCACCAGGCCTCTCTGCCAAAATGGTCTTGTTCACCTGGTGGGTGAACGAGAGCCTGAGAGGCAGAGCCGCAGAGCAGGCTCTTCTCTCCCCTGCCAAGGGGGCCTTCTCAGCCTGGGACTCCAGGGGTCTCCCACTTTCCTCACCCTATCACAGTATTTTACAGACAAGTGTAAGATGCTCTGGACAAGTGGCACCTGACTAGGGAAAGGGGAAGTCCCATGCATGTCCCTGGGGCTTCTGTGTCCCCAGAGAGACAGTCTGCTCCCCACAAGCTTAGGCTGTGACCCTTGGCCTGGGCAGTGGAGAACAGGCCTCAGGAGCTTAGAGTGAGGGGCCCACAAGGGAGGGGGTCCAGTCCCAGCTGCCTGGCCCTGGATACTAACAGGCCACACGGGGTGGGGGGGGACAACAGAGATGGGGGGGTACCACCACCTGCTTTTCCTTGTTTTGTTTTCAGGGCACTAATTACTGTGCTGAGCTTGGAGCTGCCTAATGAGGCCGTTTGGATTTCCTGTTGTTCTGGCTTCCCAAGACCCTTAAAGGGCCAGCATCACTTGAGGAGTGTATCCTGGGAAGAGCACCAAGCATTCTGGGATGGGGTGAGCATGTAGGGACCACCCCAGGCTTGGCCTACCTGCCAGGAACACTGAGGGGTTGTGAGGGATGGATGGGCTGACATAGCTCTCTGCTCCCACACCCTCCAATAAAGCTCACTCAGAGGTACCTGGGGCTGGTGCCTGGTGCCAGAAGCAGGAGCTTCAGAACGCTGTGGCCTGGCCAAGGCTCCGGTGGGGATGGGAGGAGTGGCAGAGAGGCCAGGGCTGAGGAGGAAAGGCTGGTGATGTCACCAGTGCCCAGACTGTGAGAACTGCTGCAGCACCAGGCAGGAGGGAAACGCTGTGACGTACTGCCCCCCTCCCACCTCCACCCATGCCCCCAGCTGGAAAATAAACACTTGTGTGAGTGGCCAGCACTGCTTCCAAAGGAACAGGTTGGTGGGGCTACAGACCCAGAAATAGGCTGGAGCTGGGCATAGTCCTGTGGGCCAGCTGGCCCTAATCAGCTTCCTTGATCGATTGCACACCTTCTGCACCTCAGGGTTCCTTTTAGAGGGGAGGGGGGAGCTAACTGCGGGTGCCAGGGCACAACAGTTCGCACTTGCTGCAGGCTGCAGGATGACTCTGGGGACAGGTAAGGGGATGTCCTCCATCTGCCTAAATCCCCCTCAGATTTGAGGCACACATTGGCCTAGTACCCATTCCAGTGCCCCTTGCGTTATGGGTCCTCTGGGGCCCTAAGTGACCTGGCCTGCAGCACCCTCCTTCACAGACAGGGTGACGACATTGTTGTTCTTATGTGGGGCCTTCCGCCTGGAGTTCCGGCTCCACTAAATGGTGGGAATGAGGGTCCACAGGACAAAGCCAGCCTAGTTCCCGCGGCCACCTCAGAATGGACGGAATCCCCATTGTGTGTAGAGGCCCTGTGCCCACCCTCCCTCACCCTTCTCGCCGGACATGCCAACAAACAGCTCATTGAGCCTGGGGCGGGGCCTGAGAGACAACAATACCCCCAGCAGGCTGGGGCAGTGAGCTCAGCTGGGGGTGGGGGCTGCATGAAGGCTGGAGGGTAATGATCTCAGCCTAGGGAGGGTTGGCCCTCAAACCAAGCTGGCTAGCTGAGAAGGGCTGACCCTGGTGGCCTCGCCTTGGTGGCCCCACCCCTGGCCAAGCTGGAAATGGATCAGCACTTCCCACGATGAAACTACTCCACCCTGGGTGCCAAGCAGGTGCAGCAGTCGGGGCCCATGAGATCCAATAGAGCCATGCCAGACCCAGGTAGCTGGGAGACTCTTCCTCCACCTGTACCAGTCAGAAATCCTCAGTGAACTCCAGGCCAAACTCTCCAAAACTGCTAGTCCACATTGACCTCAGAAGGACTTTTAGGTCAATAAGACAATGCATCTCCTATGGCCAGAACCATCTAAGAGCATGGGGCCTTCTGAGGAGGAGCTGATAGGCCCCTCCTTAGAGGTATTCAAGCCTTTAGTGGTATAGAATTGGTCCCAGTGCCCTTTGAATTTGGGTTATTCCCTCAAGATACTTCTGGATTCGCTTCATGGGTTTCAGGCCTGCTCCAACTTTGCATCCTCTGCCAAGTCTAGGCAGCCAGGCAGGGCCTCAGGCCTCTGAGAGAAACAGGAAGAAATGGGAAGGGCTGGCTAGGAAACTGGCATGGCCACCTCTGCCCTGCTGTCAGAGCAGGAGCTGGGAAGCCCTGCTGATAGCACTTTTATATTTACAAGGGTCTATCTGGAAAATGGGTGTAGAGGATGGAGTAGCAGTGAGAAGAGTGTAGGGCAGTCCCAGCAGGTCATCAGGACTCTGGTACTGTCAGAGACCCAGCCATCCAACTCAGGGACAGGACCTGGCCACCAGCCCCACTGGCCAGCCACAGATGCAGACAGGCTGCTTGCCACCTCTCTACCACCCTTCCCCAGATGATCCAGTGTGCTACTGCTCAGTGATGGCTGCACACCAGGTCCTCTCTGGCCAAGTGCCCATGGGCCCCTATGCCTTAGTCAAGTCCTCATTTATTTGTCTAGCGGGTTTCCATGCCTGGCTATCTTAGCTCACGGCCCACCTCTGCACACAGTTGCTGCCCAGCTATTCCTGCTTCGCATGCACCCTGACCCTGGGCCTCTCTCCATGCCTGCTGCCAGAATGCTCCCCTCTTTATCTAGGTTCTGCCATTTCTCAGGGCAGTGCAGTGCCTCCTCCCAGTAGAGCCTCCTCTGACCCTTGGAGCCTCAGTGCCCCTCTGAACCCTGGTTCCAAAGGTACCGCTTTTCATAAGCCTCTCCCTCTTCAAGTCCTATGGGCAACAGGAGATACACTGTGAGTTTGTCTGTGACTTTGCTACCCTAGATCCAGTACTAGGCATGTGCAACTAGATGCTGGTTGGACTTAAACTCTGAGTACATTTGTCTGCCACACACACACACACACACACACACACACACAGAGGCCCAAGGAAAATTAACCATGGGCCTACAAAGCCATACCCTAAATGCAAAGTGCATTCTCCTTGCCTTCTTGCTAGCACTTTTAGGGGTGTTGTGTATTTGTCTTAGTTTGTGATTCTGGGGATCAAAAAGGGGCTTCTGCATACTCAGCATGTGCTCCACCACTGAGCTGCACTCCCAGCCTTTGGTGGCAGTTTTGATAGGCTCCTCCCAGGTCTCCCTAGTCTCACCTTCACCAGGAAGTCTTGGCAGTGGTGGAAGAAACCAAGCTAATTAGGGGAGAGCGTGGGGGAACAGAGGAGGGGAGTCAGCCACAGGGACCATAGGAATCCAACAGCCAGAGGGGCTCCAGCAGTGGGGTTATCCACACTGCCCAAGCAAGACTCAAGACCTGGACAGGAGTCCAGTGAAGGGACAGGAAAACGCTGAGGCTTGAGTTGGGCTCAGTGCCTGTACTGTCTGTCTGTATACTCAGCACACAGGGAACTGAGGGCAGGAATATCACTTGAGCCCAGGAATTTGAGACCAGCCTGGGCAACATAGTAAAACTCTCTTTAAAAAAATTTTTTTTTCTGTATTTAGGACATGTTCTACAGAGTCTACAGGGTCTCACTATGTAGATTGGACTCATAGTGATTCTCCTGTTTTCAGCCTCCCAAGTGCTAGGATTACAGGTGTGTACCACCATGCCCAGTCTCATTCATCTCGGTGCACTCAACAGGTGGGGCTGGCACAGCAGGCTGGGGATCAAACTCCAGCCGCTGCTAAAAAATTAAAAAAAAAAAGTTGACATGTGAGTATTTCCAAGTGCACAGAGAGCTGAGGCTATTACTGAATCCTTGGTGTTGCAGACCCTATTATGATAGCTCTGGAATTCTCTGTGAGCTCTTCACCTTCAGTCCAGCCTGCTTCTTTGGCTGTGAACTTTGAATAGCTGGACAGCTCCAAAGGACTTAATTTTTCTGAGAGCTTCGCTGGGGTGAGGAAAAGTGACAGCTGGGGTGAGGAAAAGTGACAGTGGTTTACAGTGGCCTAAATCCTTTTTTTTTTTTTTTTTTTTTGTGGAACCGGGGATTGAACTCAGGCCCTTCCGCTTGCCAGGCAAGTGCTTATTCCACTGAGCCATCTCCCTGGGCCCCCTAAATCCTTTCAAGGCTGAGAAGAGGCCAGGTCCTCAGTGCCTCCAGACTTCTCTGTACTTCTTCCTAAGTTTGGTCTAGAAGCAAGGCAATTCTCCAGGCTGACGTTCTCTGCCAATCTCAGGCAAGGCAAGTTACTTATTAGCAAGCGGCAACAAGCAATTATCAACTCCAGGGGAGAGTTCAATCTGGATTAACCACTGGGATACACAGTGTAGACACTCGGTCACAGGAAGTTCTCCCATAGGTCTAACCTAAATCCTTCCTGCCACCATTGAAGCCCATTTCCTCTCATTCTGACAGTGGTGGGAGAAGGAGACAGCCAGTTCCCCATTCTCGGCTTAAGACCCATCACCTACTTGATTCTCCAGTTTCTCCAAGGAGCAGGGACTGGCCCACACCGGCAGCTATTCACAGAGTTGGCATCTGTCCCCAGCTTCTTTCTGTGGGTTCCTTCTCTCTTTTTAAGAGTATTTGACACAGTACTTCCTGATTTAAGCCTTACACTTCCTTCTAGGGAGACTTCAGGGGACTAGATCAGTGTGACTAAGCCCTGCTCCCAGGTTCCTGCTGCTGTAGAGAGCAGAGCCAGGGGTTGAGGCCCTATCAGGCCTGGGTAGCAGCTAGGGTCAGAGATTAAGAAGATGGAGAGACGTGAGAGTTACATCCAGGAGATGAACTGTGGCTGGCAGGTGGAACACACAAGGACCTAGGGGCGATGATGAGCTGCATACTTGTGGAAGGCCAAGATGGGGGGGGGGAATCTCAGCAGGAAGGTGTGGCTGAGCAGAGCCCCACCTGGTGAAGGTCAATGGTCACAGAGAAAGAGATTCCTGGAGAAGGAGGTCCTGGATGCTGGAGAGGGAGAGATAGAGGCAGCAAGGGATCTCTTCTCTTTGTCTCTCTATCTCTGTCTCTCTGTGTCTGTCTGTCTGTCTGTCTCTCTGTTTCTGTCTCTGTCTCTGTTTCTCTGGAGACTGAACCCACCAAACAGCCTTTGCACTGTGCCACACCCCCAGGCCTATTATACATTTATTTTTAAGACACAGTCTACTAAATTGCTCAGACTGAGGTTGAATTTATGGTCTTTCTAATTCAGCCTCCCAGAGGAGAAAAAACTTTTCTAGGGAGGAAAAAAAAAATCAAGATAAGAAAACTGGTTTAAGAAGGTGTCTGGAACCAGGAAGATAGCTCAGCGGCCTGCTTTGGCAAGTGCAGGGACCAGGGATCTCTGGTCCTGCATGTCGTGCCAGCCCTGCCCCCCGAGGTGCACTGAGCCAGCAACCAGTCTGGGCGTGGTGGTGCGCACCTGTAATCCCAGCGCTTGGAGGCTGAAAACAGGAGGATCATTACAAGTCCTGTCTACATAGTGAGACCCTATAGACCCTGTACTAAATACAAAACAAAAAGACAAGAACTTTTGCTTCATACTTAGGCTCTGATTGCCTACCCTCCAGTATTCTTTTTTTAAAAAAAAATATTTATTTATGTGTGTGTGTGTGTGTGTGTGGCCAGCTCAGCCCACCAGGGGGTGGGGCTG
>NDGN011552168.1:6114-17701 GCA_002564285.1 Tympanoctomys barrerae | reverse complement strand
TCTGGTGTGTGATTTCCAGTTTCCTCAGTGCTAGTGTCTGCTACATTTGTACTGGGTGGACTTGGGGGCCTGAGACTGCGTTTTGTTCCTTCTCTTTGCCATTTTGTATACCACTGTCTTCTGACCTTTGGTATAGAGCTTGGTTAGAGTTATTACCTTAGCACCAGGTCCAGATCTATGAAGTTCAGATTCCTCTGGGTGGGTGTTGCTTGGATCTGGCTGCTGTGCTCCACTTCTTTCTGCTGCAGGCGTTAGAGTTGAACATTTTGTGTCACTCTGGCAAGATGTTCTGCTCCAAAATCAGCTGGGTGGGTCTTGCCTAACCTCTTTGCAGGGAGTTCTGCTGAAGGGTTCCATGCTGGGTGTGCACTTTGGGTCGAATGAGGATCCCTGGCTTGGGTCGTCTCACTCACTCGCTGGGCCTGCGCTCTGGGTCTAATTAGGATCCCGCGGCTCTGGTCCTCTCACTCACTCCCTGAGCCTGCGCTCTGCGTCTATTCAGGATCCCGTGGTCCCCGGTCGTCTCACTCACTCACCAGGCCTGCGATCTGTGTCTATTCAGGATCCGGAGGGCCCTGGGTCGTCTCACTCACTTGCCACGCCTGTGCTCTGGGTCTGATAATCTTGATAATTTTACACCTAAATTCACAAATTAATAATCTGGATGTTTTTATGAATAAGTTTAAGCATTCACATTTAGAGTAACCATTGGAAGAAGTAATTTTATTCATACTTTGTTTTAGATAATACTGTGATAGTGCATTTAATCATGCTTCTGTAGCTAATTTAATCATGCCATCTTTTTTTTTTTTTTTTTTACCGAGGATTGAACTCAGGACCCTGCACTTGCCATACAAGCACTTATTCTCCTGAGCGATCTCCCTAGCCCTGCATGGCAGTGCATATTCTGCAAAGGATAGGGCCACTTACTAAGATGGAAAAACTGGAAGTGCAGCTTTAGACGGTGCCAAACATACTCTACAGGTGGTATTTCCTTTCTTTCTGCATACTGTTGGGTAGTTCATGACTGAGATCTATCAACTCACACGTGGGTGATTATCTCCTGTACAACTTTCAGACATGGCTGGTGAATATTCCATTGCATTCTCCTCCTTATCCATATGAATTCTATCCTGTGACAGCAACTCTAGGGAAGCGTTAGCATCCAAGTGTTGAAGATGTTTAAAACAAATGAATCAAAGTATCTGGGTCTTCAACTTAGCTTCAGGAGGTGCTATTGATCAGCTGCTGCCGCTGAGGACTTCATACCATGTGTGCTCCATTTGGCTTTCCCCGTAAGCCTGCATCTTCTTAACCCACCCAGGAGAGAGGACTCAAGCATCATTTTGTCCTAATAAGAACCTATGTAGGACTCTGTCTTCTTGGTTGGATCGTAGGTGAGGTGTAACCTTATGCTTGAGCCCTGAAATAGAACGTGTGACTGTGACAGCCAAGGCACCTTTTGAAAATTTTGTCTGCAATTAAATGAGGTTGGCCAAAGGTCTTCCCAGTAAGTTGTCTAGGGGAAAATACTGAAAAGTAAAATGTTTGTAGTATTTTGATGGCTAGTAACTTTTTCAGCAAGGTACTAGACAAAAATTAACTGGCTTCCAAGGCATCCATGAAAGGGAGACTAATGTGTAGCAATTTACAGATTCAAAATTGAGAATGCTAATTGTTCTTTGATTCCACAAACTGAGAAATATGAATCCAAATGCCTTTAGACATCAATGCTCATTACAATTCAGCTTTTGGCAATAATCACAATAAGCCTGGGTTTCTACCTTTAAAATAGGAGCTGTTAATTTGAGCATAAAACAAACCAGACTTGAAGCTTACGACCAGAAATAAATCTTTGGTGTGGTTTTTAGAGTCATGAACATATGGGGAACAATCAGATCAGAACTTTTGGGAAAACTATTATTACCAAAGTAATTATGAGTCCAAACTGAAATGTGGCAGACTTAAAATAATCTTGTGTTCAGAAAGTAGTTTAGAAAGAAGTAGCCTGCAAAACTGATTGATTGAACCCAAGGAGAGACAACAACCCTCCCTCTTTTCTTTTGAAATGGGAAGATAACATGCTACAAGCTGAACAAACACTTGAGCAAATCTCCAAGGAAAGGGGTTGCCATGAAGAGCATTGCTCCAGAGAGTGTTATTTTGGGGAAATAAAGAAAATGTTCCCATTGCTACAGCAGAATATCCTAATACCTGATAGAGTTAGTTTTTCTTCACTGTGAGACTGAAGCACTAAAGAAAGTTTGCCCAGCCACAGCCTCTCCAGAGCATAGATTCCTGGTGGTGAAATGCTGACATTTTAGCAACTTTTGCAACCTGAATAGTCTGAGAATTTCCAAAATTATCAGATGTATCCTGGCTACATCTTACTTAACCATCTAATCCTCTGGTCAACTAATGCCTTTGTTACAGGGATCAGGGTGACTGCATTGCCCTATCCAAATAACAGAGAATAGTCTCCCATTCAAAAGGGCCTTACCCAATTACTTTTTTATACCTCAGGTAATAAAATAGCAGTTCTGGAGTGAGCATGCAGGCATCCTCACAGGGTCACTACCGAATTGTCACAATCCTCTCCCTAAATGTGCAGTATATAAATATATGCTTTAAAACTTGTTTATCTCCATACTTCTAGGCATGTAAAACATTTAGAAGGTAAAGGAAAGATGGAACAGAAATGGATGCAGATGAGATTAAATGATGGCTACTAAGTCAGTAAATGGTTGAAGAAAAAAATGTAGACAAGAAACTATGTATTTAAGTAACAGGAAGACTTTTCCCTGTGCTACAGCTAGCGATCCTTGTTATGTCCTCTGTGGTCGCATCTTGTACATGTGCTGCAGGGCAGGACATGTGTGCTTCATTTATGCAGATTTATTGAATGTTTCAGAGTAATTGATGCATTCAAAGCTCTTTCCTCTTTATTGAAAACATAGACCATTGTTTCCTCTCTCCTCTTTGTTGAAAACAATTTCAATTGTTTGAAATTGTTTTCACTTTCTCAAACAACATTTTGTAAAAGAAGAGAAAAAGAAAAAGTAAGAACAAATTACAAAGGGAAAGAAAAGCAGCTTTATGCTGAAGTACAAAGCATCAAGGTATGGAGGAAAAAAAAGTAAAATTTAATGTATGACATCTAGTCATCATAGCTTGAACCACCAGAAATTGCTTATGTTTAATCATTTTTACCTCAAAAATGTCCATTCCCTGTGTCTTTACATGACACTTGCTACACATCGAAGAGGCACTTCATGACACTGAAATTACTTCCTAGGCCCTACGGTTCCCCAAGGAAACTTCTGTCACATTTCAGGATCTCTGTCATTTTTCCAAGGAAGAACAAAACACATTGTGTTACACACACCCTTGTTTAAAGAACATGCTTGCAGCTCCCAGGTAAAGTACAGGAGTTAGCATAAGATTTTTCTCAGATCTTCACCTCACTAAGGAAGTGCTAATTAGTGGCAGTGCAGACCTTGAACAACTGCTCCGTGAACAATAGGCTCCGCCGTAAGCTTATATTTTAAGGTTCTGACAGGCTCCCTTGATTAGAAATTAAATCAATTCCATCCTAAGACACTCAAAGTAATGAAAATTTCTACCAATTAATATAGAAATAGGTAGTTTGGTCAGACACAGATTGCATCTCATTACTACCCAGTCTTTCTTTAGGGTCAAGTACATCATTTATCATTCATTAAAATAAGATGCTTTTGTACAAATGGGGTTTGCATTGTTTTAATAGTGGTACTAATTTAGCAGTCTGCATTAAACTAACGTTGATGAAAGGAAAAATGTTTCAAATAGCACCCTGCTCATTTCCCTCCCTTCCCACCCTTGCCTGGAGGTTAGGTCTTCCAGAGACACCAGTCATCATGGCTCATAGTGTAGAGCCCAGAACGGGGTGAAAGGTGACAGTGCAGAACAGGATGCTGACAAGGTGCACTCTGGGAGCCAAGGGTGAAACATGAGATTGAAGATAGGACAGGAGCATCGATAAGTAAAGTTGTGATTTTCCTGTTCATTTCACTTGTATAGTCACAGCATTCACAGGCAAATGGAAAGATTACCGAGTGTTCAAGACAACTCATTTCCTATTAATTAGTTTTTATGGCCCCACATTATGATGGTTCATGATAGTTGCAATGCCTTTGAAAGCCCCTCAAATATCTATGTATTGATCCCCTTCTGAATAGGAGAGAAAACTAAAAGTTAAATCCAGAGAGGCACCAAGTCCCTGTGTGAATAATAAGAATGAGAACTTTAATCACATTTTAAGAAGTATTTTCCCATTTATCCAATTTGATGTAAAAGAAAATGAAAGTTCAAAAATATCATTTTGAATTTAATAAAAATAAGCCTACACAATACCTTATTGTAATTACTGATCTTCTAATTCTTATGATATCAAGAAAAAAAATTAGAAGTTCCAGTTTCCCAAAATGGGCTCAGAGCACAGGGTGACACAACCAAGAGTGAGCTGAGTGAAGGCATGTTTAGGCCTTCTACACCATTTCCAGATTCAGTCACTTTTCTGTGAAGCAGAGTGACCTATTTGGAACCAGCCTGGTTGGAAATCTGCGTGGGCTGGAGAGGGATGCTTTAGCCCTGCTGGCACTCCTGTGCTCGGGCACGCCTTGCGCCTTCTCCCACAGCCATGTGATACATTATGTGCCCTGATTTCTTTCCTTATAATACATGGCAATGTTCATACATGTTTTGCAATGTGAAATTTTTGACTTGTTAACAGTATCTCACTTTAGGAAAATGCATTTAAAATATAGAAGAAAATTGCAACCACATCCCCTCACCTAGCAACACTGAGTACACCTCGGTACGCTTCTTTCCACCTTTTCCCTTTGCACACGGCACCTTGGAGCTCTTTCTGTTGACAAAAGCTGGGAAAATCCATTTTCAGGCTCTTAGTCAGTGACTGTTGCTCAAGCCCACTCTGGACAGCGGCATAACATGGAAATGTTTCAACATTTGTAAGATTTCTCACTTCATGTTTTATCCAACTTAGATGTCAAAATAAATGCATATTCTTAATCTATTTCTAGTGATTAAGTAGACATATTTCTTACAAAAATATTAGAAATTGCAAATATATTTAGTTTTGTTTTAAAATGATGCATTGAATATATTGATCATTTCTAAGACAACAACCGTGGATAATACTGTACTGAAATGGATTTAATTGCTCTTAATACAAATATATATTAAGTACCTATTTTCTATTTCTTTGTTTACAGAAAATAATATGGTGATGGTAATACAGTGGCAAGATTAAATGCTGTCTGGTGAGCCAGTTGGCAATTGTTCAAATCTCTATCATGTTGCATAATTGATGCATAAACTTGACAAGTTATTTATCCTGTTTCTCTCCTTCTGCCTTTGTAAAATGAATGTGATGCCCATTTCACAGGTGAGCTCTTTAACAGGAAAACTGTGAAATGCCTGTTTGACAGGTGAGCTCTAAAGATTCCTGTTGCACAGATGAGCTCTAAAGATTAAAGAATTAATACCTATAAGTGATTAGAACAGTACCTAGTGAGTAGAAAATCTCATATGTGTTAACTACTATGATAGAGAAGTGTACATGATGAGATAACTAGTGCTTTTTGTTCTGTCAAATTGTCATTTCCTTCATGCCTACAAATATTAGACACTCCATGTCTTTCAGACTATTTATCAAATTAGGAGCAAAGAAACATATTTGAGACTAGAGGAGATCAGAAGACGATGCATAACCAGGAGGCAGGGTAGGAGTGGGGGAACAGTGAGTGTGCAGAGGTTAAAGCTGGATGGATAAGTGTGACTGCTTCATTTGTGATCTCCAGAACTAAAGGCGGGGTTCATCTCAGATGTAGTGGTACTTTGATTTACAAACTTAATTCTTTCCATGATCTTGGCTTTATACTGACTTGGATGAGAACCAAATTGAATTCCGTAAGTTCAACACTGAACTTAACCACTGAATCAGATTACACAGAATGATGTTTATAATTCAGCTTTGCCAACTCATTGGATTCATCATTCTTACAATCCCACCATCAGCTACTGCATAGTGAATCCAGGGCAGCCAAATCCCATGGGTGAAAGGTTCCTTTTGGGTGCCCATTCCCACCCTTGAATGTCTTATCCATGGTTTCCAAAGGCTCACTATAATTATTTAATTTGGTAGACCATTGTATAACCTAAAAGAAAGGTATAAATGAAGGCAAAGGATTCAATTTTTTTAAAAAATTTGACATATGGGGTGAGAATCAATGAAACTGAATCTCTATAAATAGATGACCAAAGTTGTCATTGGTTTCTGAGAGAGAACTATAAGAGATATGTAAGCATTGTGTGCCCTGAAATTTTATAAGCACACACAGCTATGCAAACACTACCTTCATTTTACTGTAAAGAATGGCAACTATGAACTATGTAGACTGGAATTACCAACGAGATTTATTTAAATAAAACTACAAGGAAGATAATCAGATAGAATCAAGATAATGCAGATAATGACTTGGTCACTTCTCCCCTGCCAAATCACATTGGTTTTTGTTATCACTATTTAGCTATGTATTTACTCATCTATTTATTTGAATAGAATTTATTTTTAATGCAGTATTAGATGCACAACAAAATCAAGTATAAATTATAGGATTCCCAGTTAATCCTTATGGCCATACATGCACCAGACATCAGTTCCCACATCAATTTTCCTTTGTCATGTTTTGATGTGGTGTAATTGTAGCTCATACTGAGGCAGCCCGTGTATCTCACACCTGTTTCTCCTAGGTGTTGTCAACTTGCACAAGTGTAAGACGAGATCAAACCAGGACAGTGATGTTAACACACTTAGGCTGATGCTAGCAGCTTCAAAACAACTTTTTCATGTGGGTGTGTTGTTGCTTGTGTGTGTTTCACAAGAAGTGTGAATCTGTGAGGCCACGCCTGGACATGGGATGTTCACAGCACCAAGTTCCTTCGGGCTGTGGTTACGTACTCACAAAGTGATTCAGGCTACATTTATTGCATTAGATACAAATACCTGAGGTCGTGCAGTGTCCTCAAGGGTTTGTAAAAGTGATCTAATAGTATCTAATACTTCTCCTTCCAATTGAAAGATGAGAAAAGTGCAGGGAAGGAAAACAGGTCAATTTCCTAGGTCAAAGAGCTAGCAGGTATCTTGGCTCTTCCAAAGATTTAACCCAAGACCGTAAGTACAAACTTAGCTACTACTTTGACTTATTCCTCAGCCAAGGAGGGAATTTATGTGTGTTTATTTATTTTGAGTAAAATCAGATATTTAAAATGCAATTATGACTGTGCATCATTCACTGCTTTAACTGACCTTTTCAGCTATCCAATTAAAAACTGTCTGAGCTCACATAGCTATCATACCCCAGGCATAACAAATAAGCAAAATGAAAAATGAATCTAATGTGATCTTCAGTTTCTATGAAAAATATAAAATTGATTGCTGGTACTGAAGCATTCCAAATAGGAAAAAAAAAACCCTGAATATTACAAGTCACTAAATTGGATTCATTTTGTATATATATATATATATATATATATATATATATATATATTTAAAAAGAATGGGAGTGGGCAACACTTTTATGTGCATAAGGGAATGATTTCTTGGTACAAACACATATGTCCTATTCATATTGGAGTGGGTATCTATCTGAGTAGCTGTTTGGTGCCAGGACTGTTCCTGAAATGAGGCCTTAGTTATCCCCTTGGTACTGAGGGAGTTTATGGTTCAGGAGGTGTATACCATGCAGGGGCACAAGGCACGGAGCTAAGGTAACATGCGACTGCAGATTACAGGCAGCAAATAGCATTCTGTCAGGTTATTAGAGCCACTTCTCCCTCACTAGTTTGCTGTTTTGTGTTCCATTGGCTGCCGTTCCCAGCAAGTACTTCCTGGAAAGCAGACAGAGCATGAGCTTTGGATTATGATATATCCGACCTCGAATTCCATCCCTTTGTATTCTAGTGAAGGGAAGAAGAAACAACACAAGTTCTTCGATTTTTATTTAGATTAGATGGACAATAAATTATAACCATAGAAAAAATGCATCCCCATGTAATGGAACACACTCTTTTCTCCTCTGTGCCACTGGAGACTTCCTGGGTTGCTCCTGCAGTATTTATTATGCTTTGCTAACATTTCAGCTTGAGCTCTGCTGGCATGTATTGCTCCACTGCTGATAGTATCTTATTTTGTTCATTGATGTGTTTCATACAATTCAGAGAGTCCCTTTTATTTGCCAGTAAGAGGCTGTGATGCGTTCTATGCTGGCTTTAAAGCTGTTTTGTGATGATGTCATGTCATCACTGAAGATGGTAGTGACCCAAATCTAGCAAGCACTGTGGGCACTTGGGATACGTGCACAGGCCACCAGCTCTGTGGCAGACAATGGATATCGATCTCCTAACAAGTTTGTGGAAAATACACATGCTGTCAGTCCAGAACCACATTTTAAAGGTCGGGATTGTAAGACCATTGATATAATTCATTACTTTCATTAATTAGTGGTCAGTAAAACAATTGTTCAGGGGTTATGCAGCACCAGTATTAAAAGCTCACCTCTTTTTAAGTCACTATGGCATTAACATAGTCAAAAATAGATGCTGCCGTAGCAAGACACTATTTCAAAATAACAGAGCCTGGGTTCTGTTCTCATTGCATCCACGCTGGGATGGAATATTAATTCTAATAAAAATGGCACAAATTAATTTCTTTTTTTATAGGGAAAATGGTAGCAATTATAGTACTGCTAATAACATCTCTTATTTTTGCAAGGGAATTAAAGAAGAAAATCCATAAGAAATGATAAAGTTTAATCCTTAATTCTGTTTCATTACACATTTTCAAAGATGCAGTAGTGTTATCCAAGAAGTATATTTTGACTTTGATTTCACTTACAGGCTAATATATTGGCTGGTTATAGCTTCAAGGTTGTTGAAATAAACCTACAAGCATGGCCAATAATGGTTAAAATTGCAGTTCATGTGGAAACTCAGAAGGATGCTGTGTTTGTGTCATGGATCAGAGTCCCAGCTGGGAAGATTGACACAGGAGGCAAATTACTCTTTTTTAAGGAGGAAACATTGTCTCATTCAGTGTTCGTATGGACCCAAATATGGACCTGGAAATGCAAAGGACCCCAAAAGGCGAAGGCTCCTCATTGTGGAAAACCATGCTAGGAACACAGACACCTCACGAAAGAACAATTTCTGAAGTATAACTCTGGACATTAATGCTGAATTTGAGAATAGTCTTCATTCATTGCATTTATATAACCTTATTGAGTGCCTAGTCTGTGTTAGGTATTGCTTAAAATATGCAAAATTGATAAGACTCATATTATAGCTCAGTTAGTTAGACAGAAATGAAAAATTCAGGATGGAAATTAACTATTATTTTCTGAGTGACACAAGGACTATGAAGAAAAAAATCAGAAGCTTGGGGAAAGACATAACAGGAGTGACTTTACCCTGAAGATTTAGAAGAGGCTGATCTGAAATAATGGAGTAGAAGTTCAATGGGTGATGGAGAAACCATTGCTTCTCATGGGTGAAAAAGCCTGAAGTCCTAAAAAACATGTGAAAATAGAAAACATCATTAGTTTTATTTCTGGATTCTTCCAACATGTTCATTGGTAGTGAGAATTTATATAAGAGAAAATCTTAAATATACCTCCTGGATTTCAGCTGCACAATTGAAACTTATTAAAGGATAATATACTGGTTTTTGTACTGATACTCAGTTATGTAGATACACTTGCCTTTATTGAGTCCTGTTTCTCATGAAGTTCTATAAATTTTAAAACCCACATCAAAAGGGAATTGTACATTTTGAAGAACATGTTCACTCTCTGAGAGATAAATGCAATATGTGTTCCTTTGATCAAAGAGCACTCTGAAGAATTAATTCCACCATAGACACTGAGGGAGAATCCATTCGGCATCTTTGAGTTCATTCTGAACCTTTGAAATGATGAACATTCTTCTGATTTTTTAAAGAATCACTTGTCATTATATTTTCCTAATTTATCTTGTGTTGGATTCACACAGCCTTAAAGAACCATTCAAAGGAATGAGTCTTTCATGAAAACCCCTCCACTTTCAAACTTAATGTAGCTGTGAATCCCAGCTGAGCCCTAACCAACATTCTCTTTGAATGTTTATGAAACGGGTAAGCTGTTCATCTCTTTGGGATGTATTTTCATGAGTTGCTCAAGGGCTTCTGGCAGCTTGTGATGGATTTGAGGAAAGGGAATGAGGGAGATAAACACATGTGCAAGAAAGGTAGAGGGCTAAGGATGGCTGAAGGACACAGAGAAAGAACAGGTTTTGGCCTCCTGCTATGGTACAATTCTTCGGAAATAGAAGGTGAAGAATTTGGAAAATTTAGAACTATAACAACAATGCTTTTTCAGTCCTTGTAATAATAATTTGGATTATAGGTAAAAGTGAAATGCAAGCTTGTGCTGGATCAATTTTTCCTCCCTAGACATCAAGCATTTCTGCCTCTCTCTTAGGAGCTCAGGTTTCTCTGAGCCCAGGCCAGTTCTTAGCGGAGGTAATGCCCCTACAGTACTGTTACAGGTGTAGTGTAGCCCAGGCTTCCAAGTTCTGGAATGTGATGCAGAAAATCAGGTTAGTCACATAGACACTGAAGTGAACTTGTGGAAGTGGTAAGCATTTGCTCAGAGAGGAGCAGTTTGCAACTCAAATGGGAATGGCATGAGCTGCAAGGGGTGGCAGCAGTGGAGCCCATCCTCAGGGACTGGCTTCAGGTGACTTTGACAGCTCCTAAAGAACCATGTCCTCTGGGGCAACTGCGCATGTCTTTACCCATATTCCCTCTGTTATAACTTTATCCATGAAAGGCAAACCATATGGAGAAGAGGTAATGAGTTTTCTGTGGCCAAAGGTTACTTTTGGATGCTTCGAAGTGCTTCTGAGCCTGTGCCTGAGTTGAGAATTTACCCGACAAACTGATTTATGAGTTACTTCAATGGTCATTCCTATTTGGGGAGATAATGAGAGGCTCAAGGCAGGACCTGGACCCCTCATGATTAATGGGGATATTTTCCATAAATCATGATGGACAAGAAAGCATGCTCTCGACTGTGATCACCAATGTCCTGGTAGTGAAGGGAAGTTGAGAATCTAGAGCAATAATTCATAAGAAATGTGTCTAAAATCACTCAGTGAAAATGATGTGATCTTCACATAAATCTTGGTGCTGAATTATGGCAGTTATGAATGGAGTGGCTTGTGTATCCTATAAATCACCACATCAATATCTATGTAAATACACTCTCCCCAACCTCCCTCCATAGATTGTTGATGGGACGTTAAAGAAAAAAACACACTTTTTAAATTTTGTGCAAAAGAATTGTACTAGTATTAAAATTATGTCAAAATTAAAAGAAGTGGGAGTAAACTTGAAAATCAATATCTTGAATTCAATCCCCGGTTCCACAAAGAAAAAAAGAAAGAAAGAAAGGAAGAAAGAAAGAAAGAAAGAAAGAAAGAAAGAAAGAAA